>JAQIXJ010001124.1:0-23353 GCA_034700185.1 Phthiracarus laevigatus
GGACGACGCGTGTGGCCATCGATGATCGCGCGTGTGTGTCGAAGCACTGAAACGAATGAAACAACGAATCAATCATTTGATTGTGTGTCACACGTGTGACGCAAACCAACACGTCTTCAGTCCACGCGTTATGACGTCGACCTGTTAATGTGGACACACGTGATGGACCACTATTCGACATGGATTGTATGGCATGCGACGATGATTGTAATGGTCGATGCCATCCGTACGATCCATCACCGTTTATGACTATAGAAATAGAGAGACACGCGTCACACTCATATACACAGACACACACACGTGTCACTCACTGGGAACGACGGGTGGCGTCTGTTTGCGCGAATACTTTCCGTGCACGCCGTCCAATGTGGCGCACGCGTTGTTGTGTTGTGTTTGCGGCGTTGTGTCGACGCGTGTCACAACCATTTGTTTCTTTCGCGACACAAACATTTGTTTGTAAACAAACCAATCGATTGTATGATTCGATGTATCGATAATCGATTCAAAACAGATTAATGACGACACGAGCCAAACATTTGTAACAAAAACACGAAAAAACACAAATAAATTGAAATTATATTGAAATTTGAATTAAATTTTTATAATATTTTTGTTAAAAATAATGATTTAATTTTAATATTAATTATAAATTTTAATGAATTAATAATAAAAACATGAATTTGATGATCACGTGTTATGTGTGGGTTGTTTGGGTTATGTGTGACGTATGTTTGTACGCATGCGTTCTATCAATTAGAACATAACAGTGAAAGTGAAGTGAATTTAGTGTGTGTGACACTCGCGCAGTCAATACAGTTATTATAGTGTTGTGAACGCACGCGACACACACTTACACACACACGCGACGCATACACGACGGCACGAGTGACCACTGGAATGCAAAACAATACGAATTTCGGTGTGATTGGTCAACACAACAATGGAAACAATGGTAAAGTGGTGTTCGACACGAGCTTAGACAACAATTTGGAAACGAATTCACATTCATTTGACATCCAATCAAATGATTCGAATAACATCTGTTCGCGTTTCGGTGTATTCGCGACCAATCAAACCGTTTTAAGTCACGCGTCTTTGGGATTAAATCAAACACACGTGTCATTAATGGATCAAATGAACAAAAACGGTAATTCGATGTCGAATTTACACGAATCGTTCACTAGTTCTCTGTTCGATGACGACGACGACGTTTGTGATGAAAATGTGTTGACACACACGCGCCAGACTCACACTCATAACACATCGAAACACGCGCCACACGCGTCTAAATCACAGACAAATAATAAACGAATGCGTGACACGAGCGTTAATAACGATAACAACAACAATGGTGGTGTTGTTGGAACGAAGAGAGGAGGCGGAGGAGGAGGAGGTGTGGGTGGAGGTGGAAGTGCACCAAATGGTAAGAAGACTAAAGGAAGAGTGAAGATCAAAATGGTGAGTGAAATGCGATGTTATGGTCACACGTGTCTGTCATATAGTGTTTCATTGTATTCAATTTAGGAATTCATTGACAATAAGTTAAGACGTTATACAACATTCTCAAAGAGAAAAACAGGAATTATGAAAAAGGTGACATTAGATTTGATTTGTCGTAATGTCTGTCTGTCGTAATGTAATAGAATATACGTTTATATGTTTATAGGCATACGAGTTGTCAACATTAACGGGAACACAAGTAATGCTTTTGGTTGCATCAGAAACGGGTCACGTTTATACATTTGCAACCAGAAAAGTATTATATATAATCCAATAATCCATTAATCCCATAATCGTAATCCACTAATCCGTATTACAGTTACAACCGATGATTACTTCAGACGCGGGAAAACTATTGATTCAAACGTGCCTTAATTCAGATTCAACCAATGGGAGTGGACTTCAAGCATCATCGCCTCAAGCAATATCGCAACTCGTGCCACAATGCACGACAACAACGACCACAACGACAACCAATCAGATGACTAGTTCATTGGACAATTGTGCCGCTAATTCACGAATGTCTGCAAATGGTTATGAAGAAGTTGAACTCACTTATCAGATCAATACGAGTGGTGGTGGGGGTGGAGGTGGAGGTGTCGTCGGGAGTGGTGGAGGCGTTGGAATGCAAGTTCATTCAAAGTGTGAGGTATTGTTGACTACTATTAGTGTCACGTGCTAACCAATGCTAACGAAAACACTGCGCGCGTGCGACCACACGTGTTAACACAACTTAATAATGACTTTCAGTGTTTCAACGGATTAACGGATTAACGAAAACGGATTAACAGATCAGATTAACGCTTACTGTCTCTCTGAACTCTTTCAATGCTTTTTCAATGTTTTTGTTTGAATTGAATTGTGTTTGCATTCCATTAGTCATCGAATTGTTCGGATTTGTCGTCCGAGGTGTCAACATCACCGCCATTACCATTATATGCAATCCATTCATTGTTTGGTGATCATAATCCAATTGGCGTTTTGGATGTGAATCATCATTGTTTCAATGATGTCCTCGACACAAACGACAATCATTCTTCTGATCGAATCACATCCAATGGCAGCGCGTGTCGTTTGCCACCATTTTGCACGATCTAATCCATGAGTGACACGCGAGTGTCTGTGTTTGTGTGTGTATGTGTGTGGACACGCGTGTCGTCACAAATCAATTGGTTTGGGCGTTGCCATGACTACACACACATAACAATGAATTAAACGGTTTGTTTGAATGGAAAAGTGTGTCAAAACGCGTGCAAACAATGAAATTGAATTGAATTGGTTTTGAAATCATTTATTCATTCATTCATTCATTCATTGATTGAAAAATAATTATTATTTCAAATCAAATGAAATGTTATTTAAAATATTTTTTGTTAACAAATATATTATTATTAATATTTAACGCAATTATTATTATTATAATTATATTAATAACCGAATAATAACCGATAAATTAAACCCAAAAAAGGAAATCAATTCAAACAAACATTTATTCCTTTTTTGGAATTTTTATTATATTTTTTGTAAAATAATTTTATAATAATTTTATTGTAATTATAATTATATTTTTCATTAAAAATTGTTTTTATTATGTTATGTGTGGTCGCGTGTCATCTCTCAATTCGTTATAAAAACACTGAAAGCGTTTGTTTGTAAGCCTTATATGGAAATGTGACGCGTTGTGTGTGACGCGCGCGCGTGTATTTGCAGTGAAATTGAAACCAAAAATAGAAGATATTTATAGAATGATTTGAATTCCATTAATAGAATGAAGATAGTGATGATGATAGTGGTGATGATGATGATGATGATGAAGATGATGATGATAGTGGTGGTGGAGATGGTGTGGATGATGGCGATGATGGCAGTGGAGATGACAATAATAATCAATTTCAAGTGACTTATGCTTCATTAGAGCGCGTCCAATCATCACAACCACAACAACAATCGCAACAATGGTCATTGGAATGAATGAATTGATTGAATGAATTGTTTATTTAATATTTATTTTATTTGTTGTGTCGCGTGTCAATAAAAATAATTAAATCGAATGATTTGTTTGAATATAACGAATCATTGCTTTTATTCCATTGAATGTTTCATTTCCAGTTGGAATGATAGCCTCAGGCGGTGCAATGAAACCATAAAACCCTTTATCTCTCAATTCAAATGTAAATGAATATTTAATTCCATAACTGTGTGCCCAATCAGAGGCCGATCCCGAAGCCGAGTATAGTATTGATGAACTCGTGCCAATTCTGTATTCCGTTCCATACAACTCATGCAACGCTTTGTACGCGTGTGTGGCCGCGCGTGACAACTCATCCATGTGTTGTGATGGGCGCGTGGTGTACGACCACGGATACAGGATTAGTTGTGAATACGTGTGCAGTGACACGAACACGCGAACACGTGTGCCCAAACTAGTGATGTGATCGCGTTGTGCACGTGTCTCAGGTTCACTCCATGCATATCCTCCATGGAATTGATCGGAACATGGATTATTACTTGTTCCACTTCCACCGAATCCAATGTCGTAATTCCTGTTTGGATCCACACCAATACAATGCGCATGCGTATTACGCTTTGATCGCGTCTTTCTCCACATTCTATCCTATAATCCCAAATGGAACAAAGGGTTAATCTGATAATCCTAATCCTAATCGTGGATTACATACATGTTGTCGACTATATGTATAACCATCAGGATTAAGAACTGGTTGAATATGGAATTCATATGAATTTAATAATTCTTTTAATTCATTCGAACATTGATTTGAATTCAAAACAAAACAATTATTTCTCCAAAAACTTAACTAAAATTAAATTAAATTAAAATTAAATGAAAACAAATAGTTTAGTAAATTGATAGTAATTTCCGAACCCGACCCGACCCATGCCCTAAACTGTTGAACCCGACCCGATCATCCAAATGTCAATAATTTTTAGCAAAAACATAAAATAAACATACGTTGTATACTGTATAGTTATTTAAAGTTATATTTTTAAAAATAGCAAAAGTTTTCCTAAATTTTTGTTCATATCTTTGTATTTTTTATGAAATCGGATTTTGTATAAAAAATTTAAAAACCCGACCCGAACACGTGAAGTTTGAACGGGAACCCGTCCCAACCCGACATTTATTAGTCTAGTTTAGTTATCATAGGCATATATGAGTTGATTTTTTACTGAAATAGTGAACGAATGACATTGGTGTGATAGTTAACGCATCACGCATTGCAGTGGCATCGCCGACACATTTCCCATTAATTTCAATATAAAAGTTAGTTCACTCAGTGGCGGATAAAAATCGCGGAATAAGTTTTATTCCACACGTGTCGTCACACAAACCTGATGAGCGATATATAAAGCCGTTGTTATTGACAACCATTCACGCGCATGCGTACCACCATCTATCCATACGATTGGTCGATTCAAATCATTGCCATTGGTGGTTCCAATTTTTATTATTTTTAATTCTCTTTTTTCTGTGGAAAAACCAATTGTTTGAATTTTAATATTTTTTGAATCAAATGTCATCAATGAATCCATAAATGAATAAATCTATTAATAAAACAAATAATAATATAATAATTTACACATTAATTAAAACTTTTAATTACTTTTTCAATATTTTCAAAACTTTTAAAAAATTGTGGAAATTGTGTTCCATTTCCATTTGGAATTGGATTTGGAAATGGATTTGGAAATGGAATTGGAATTTGATTAATTTGATTTATTTGTGTTTTATTTTGATTCCAAAATTGTGTCCAAAATTGATCCAGAATCCATTTATTATCAGAATTGGTTGAATCACGTGATGAATTATTTGAATTTAAATATTCTTTTTTTTCTTCATTTAAAATAAGACTAAAATTGAAAAGAAATAACTTTTAAAAAACATTTTATTAATAATAATAATAATATAATGTGTAACGCACGTGTTCACATTTTCAATCAAAAGTTTTGGTTCTAAACTTTGATTTTTAAATAATTGTAAAATATTTGATTTAATAATTGGTTTTAACATGAAATCAATATATGGTGACACGTGTGTCGCATATTTCCAAATATTAATTGAATTTATTAATAAATCATTGTTTGAAACATTAAAACTAAAATCATTTATAAATTTAAATTGTTTTGAATTTTCAGCAAAAACACGATAAACTGTATAATTATTATAACTTTTAAATCCATTTATAAATAATATATTATTTAATATTAAAAAAAATAAAATTATATTTTTTAAATTCATTTTTTTAGAATATTTTTTTTTGTTTATTTTTTTGATGTTTTTATATAAAATTTAAAAACAATAAAAAAGTAAATTATTTATTATTTTGACATAAATTCAATTCAATACAAATAAAATAAAACAATTTGTAATTTTAGCCTAAATTTGTAATAATTGTATGGAATGCGCGCGTGCTTAAAGAATTTTAACAAACTATATGAATGCCAACATAAAATAATTTTTTAATTTTTCATTTATAATACAATACAATATATTAATACCTATTTTGATCTTAATTTCTTCTCTCAATTTATTCTGAATTTCAGTATAATGTGATATAATTAATAGCGACCAAGAAGTAGTAATGACCGTGCTATCGCTTCCTCCTTGAGTTTTGAATTTGCGATTAGTATTAGACTTATAAAATATCGGTAAAGAATATTTTTAAAAAAACTTAGAAGGCTATTTCTGCGCAGTTTAATATTCTAGCAAAATTTTGGGACAGGATTTTAATATTCTTTCAAAATATGCATAAATTCCATAATTTATCAATGTTTTATTCATAAACATCTATATTTTAATTTTAATATTATCCACTTTTAATTCTTCTAAAATGTTACAAAATTCTAATTAAGTAAGTCTTAGGCAATTCAATTTCTAGAAAACGGAAAATATGCCACAATTATCAAATTTTACAATCTAAAATCTACTTTCATTAATAAAGAGAGGAATTCAATACAAAAGATTATTAAAGAATCAAAAGCATATTTTAATGTATTTATAAAAAAGAATATGCAAATATTCTACTGTATTGATAAAAGCATATTTTGGGAATAGGTTGTATTTGTGAAATTTTATGTATGCTTAAGATAAGGGTGTCCCAGAGAGGAGATGGCTCAGGGTTACTCCCCCTTCAGAATAGGACATGACCGGAGTAAATATTTCTTTAAATAGTGCCGTTCAAGATAAGACTTTTAATGGGAATTAGAAGGACAGGACGGGACAATATATTTCAAATATATTGCAACATTGATTAGCGATATATTAATGCTACAAATACTACATACCCATAAATAGTGTCATTAATATTGACATTAGATTAATATCGATCAAATAATTAGCGCAATCCTTTTCTTCATCTATCATTTTCATTCTCGCAGTTAGTAATGAGTTCGTAAAGTTGTCACACATTCCCGTTTTATAAGCGCTTTTGCAACTTTCAAATGATTTGGTATTATAAATTCCAAGATCTTTAAGTCTGGATATATTAGATTTGTCAAATCCAACAAAATATTTGGTTATCGGCACAAAATCCATTAATATTAATTTTAAAAATTCCGAGTTATATACTTCAAAACTATGATGTATTAAAGCCAATTGCTTATTTCCAAAACTATATTTATGTCCGAATGTTAGTTCGGCTAATGATCGGAGTTTAATGTGAGACAAATATATGTCTGGTGAAAATGGACGGTTATTTTCTTTTGTCTTTATTATTCCCAAAGCTTCATTTATACCTTCGAAAATCAATAAACTAACTTTGTTTGTCGATAATATATTTCTAAAGATAGAAGAGAAATGGCTAATATTTAATACCAACAATTAAACCCACATTTTGGTAGTATAAAGTAAAGTTATTGTTGAACATACTTCATTATGTATTATTATTTTGCGTTAAAATATTATTCGTTACAATTGATAAAATAAAATCATAATAAGACCTTTAATTAAAAATTTAAAATTTTATCAAAATTTTTTTCACAATAAACAATTAAGCTTATGCATGTTTATCTGCTCGATATAAATACCTTATTGCCTCCAGTGATAGTTTACGCAGAATTTGTACTTCACGACTATAATCCATTAAACCAAATGATCGAAAATCGTCACCAAACGCGAACTTAAAGAGTGGTAACTTTGGTCTCCCATTGAACTCTGGTTTATTAAATGCATTTTTTCCTGCATCCAAGTCAAGTATAATAACGGCTGGTTTCGAACCCAACCAAAACGTACAAACCTTGCAAACGTATACTAGTAATAGGAAATTAATTCCTGAAAGCGTTGATTTAATTGAAAAAAAGTTCAAAACAAATCAAAATCCTAAGAACTTGCAACAACTACAAGAGTTCTATAGTAGAACTGAGTGGGGATCAGACGGTCTGAAAATTTTACAGAATTATACAGAATTTAAGAATTTAGTTTAATTATAATAGGTTATAATCCTGAATACAAAAACCTTCTATTCCAATAATGAATTGGAAAAGTTTATTGAGAATATTGGAATTAAAATTAAAGACGAAAAAGACCAAAAGTTTATTCTCGGTATGAAGTTAACTCCAGGTTCTGGAGCAACTTCTAAAGGTAACTTTTTTTCAAATTTCAAAACTTTTTTCATTATAAATTAAAAATTCTTTTTTTACATCCAAGATACAAAGCCTCAAACCATGTAATGAGCCTCAAAGTAAGGAAAGAAAAAGATTCATCCCTCTTCCTTAAAAAATACTCGTACATCATTGTTGACTACCAACAAACTCCGGAAAACTCCTTGCGAGTGACCGAATTAAAGTAATGTTAAGTGCTATTAATTCAAACAACAATTGCACACATACTGAAACATTTAATAAAGTATTAGAATCAAAGTGAGAGCATTGCTAATGTTCATTCTTGTCTTTTAGTAAAATTAAAAAAATAAAACTAAAATAGGCCATATTTTAATTTTTAATTTTAGCAAAACATTTTTCCAGTATTTCATTAATACTGCATTCATGTCAAGTATAATAACGGCTGGTTTCGAACCCAACCAAAACGTGCAAACCTTGCCGTATGGTTTACAGCATTCATGTATTGCTAAATATACATTATGATTTCGTTTCCAAAATAACTCTTATTAACAATAAAATATTAGATTAATATATTAAAGTTATAAATTGTTGGCTTTTAAAAATAGATTAAAAGTTTTTACGAAATATTTATATAGTTTCGAGCTTTATTTGTATGGTTTTGACCTCTATATGTGAACTTTCTAATTTGTGCAATTTTTTCAGTTATAGTAAAAGCAAATTTAATTTCAAGATTCCATAATTTTTAGTGATATATTCAAAATTATTTAATTATTAATTAATACTCAATTAATATTCAATACATCTTAATGTTTATTTTAAAATTTAAAAAGAGAGTAATATAGACTTATTTTTAAATATAAATTTTCAAATAAAATCAGATAATAAAAAATATTAAAAAAACGGTTGTTGTCTATTCAATGGCCCGTATTGTTAAATAAAGTTTTTATTATTTTAAAAATATTGTTAACAAATAATAAATAAAATATAGTCAAACCCGTTATCGTGCTGAATATACTTTAAAAAATTATGTTGAAACTTCGTTTTGAAACCTAGCCTTACCTAACCTAACCCCCTAACCTTACTAAACCAACATACCAAAGCAAACTAAACGTATCCTAACCAAAACTTGTCGCTTAATGCATGAGTCGTCAAACTCCCAACCCTTTGAAATTCGAATTTATCCTAAATGAAACTCTTTCTAGACCTTATGTCTAGAACACCCTGAGTGTAATATGAATATGTATTTAAAGTTATAAAAGTTTGAAGACAAAGTTATGGTTAAATCAAAATAAACGGAAAAAGTTTCGGTTAATAAAACAAAATAATTTATTTATTGCTTTGTACAGGGGTGGCAAAAAATCAAAATGAACACTTTTGCTCGAGTTTTTTTAATGAAAAAGTCAACTAATTTTTTATAAAATACATATAAAATTAAACCTTATAGTCTAATCTTTAAGAAAATATGGTTTATAAAATTTTTGGATTTTTCATTAAAAATATTTTAAAATATTGCGTTAACACCTCAATTTTAAGTTTTTAACATGATTTTTTGAGTTTTGCACCAAATAAATTATTTCCGAGTGGTATTTATTTTTGAAACTAACCATAAACATTAATAACAATACATATTAGTAAAAAATAAATTTTGTTTTACAAAAAATGGAATTAATTTTTAAAAAAATGGTTTTAAAAATAAGGTGTTAATGCAATTTTTTAAAAATATTTTTAACCCTGAAACCAAAAATTTTAAAAACTATATTTTCTTAAAGATCAGATTCTAAGCTTTAAATTGATATGTGTTTTATAAACAATTATTTGATTTTTATATCAAAAAAACTCTAGCAAAAGTGTTCATTTTGAATTTTTGCCTCCCCTGTAAATGTTTATCATTTTATTAGTACAGGCAATTATTATAGATTAGACTAGTAAACGGGTACCCGAATGTCGGGTCGGGCCGAGTTCGGGCTCAAACTTTTTGAGTACGGGTCGGGTCTTAAAATTTATATTATAAAACCCGACTATCATAAAAATACAAAGAAATGATCAAAAATTTAGGAAAACTTTGGCCATTTTTAAAAATACAACTTTATTTTTACTACAGTTCTGATACTTTTTCACACATAAAGCATACAAAGGTTTAGATTAACATAATAATATGTGCAGACGGTTGTTGTATATTTATTGGACCGTATTGTTAGATAAAATTTTTATTGTTTTTTAAAAATATTGTTGAAAAATATTGAATAAAATACAGCCAAACCACCGTTTATCGAGTTGAAAATACATTAAAATAAATATTTATAAAGCGAATATAATTGCAGAATTCAATTATGCAAAATGGTCAAAATTTTGGTCCAACACATATTTACGGGACGTCACATTGCCAAATCATCAAATAAATCAGTTTTACTATGATCATTCCATAACCGGATGTTCTATAGAGAACGGGGACTATTGTTTATAAAAATTAAACCTAACAATAAATAGTTAAGTAAACTATAAAAGTTGTAAAAAGTCTATAAAACAACGTAAATAATGGAATAGTTTTGCGCGTGATAATGACTAAATCAAAATACAATAGAACCTATTATACAGTTTTAAATTTGATTAAACATGTGGAATATAGATTTGTATAGGTTTTGACAGGTTTGTTAGGTTTAGTATGTTTTAAGGTTTTGTTGGTTTGATAGATTTTGTTGGTTAAGTAAGTTTGGATAGGCTTAGGTAGGTTTAGTAAGTTTGGTTAGGTTTTGGTAGGTTTGTTAGGTTTACTAAGTTTGGTTAGGTTTTGGTAGGTTTGGTAGGTTTAGATAGTTTGGATAGATTTTGGTAGGTTCGTTAGGTTTTGATAGATTTGTTAGGTATAACTGTACAATAAATTGTATAATAACTTTTTTTAAACGGTTTTTGATGAGTTGTATTTTTAAATAAAAAATTTATATTGTTTATAAAGTTTCAAATTTTTTATTACAACAATGGTCCCCGTATTCTATAGAACAACCCAAATACGGCAGTGGTTCCGATCATTATGGTTTGGCGTCCATTCAACCAATCGTTTACTATCACTGGTGGAACCACAGAGAATGCTTTGATCAAAAGCAAAGAGTATCCGATCGTACCATTAAGACACAGTACGAAAAGTATTTGAAACGTGTTCGAGAGTGGAACACAGCCAAACAACGACAACGAAGAGGAAAGAATGCTCCGAAAAGGAAACAACTGAAAACACCGAAACGAATTCGGCGGATGGAAGACATACGACGATGGTATTGGAATAGAAGGATGAATGGGTGGCGTCGTCGGCATTATTCTGATGTTCCTCTTAAGACAAAGTGTTACTACTTTAGTGATGTAAACTGATTGAGAGAATTAATAAAAATGTTTTAAAACGTGTCTATTTTTTTTGTTTTTTATTTCTTCTAAACAAACATCTTTTTAGAGTCATTTGTTGATAACGATTACTAAATAATTATTTTATTGTGTATATTTAGTCTAAAATTTATCATAAATTTATTATTTATAACGAAAATATGTTAACTTTTTTTATAAAGGATAAATTTATCAATAAATACTAAGGTTCAAATTGTTCAAAGTACAGATTATTATTATTTGATTAATTTAAACAGAAGTTAATTTCGCAAATAGCATTTTCAAACTAAGGATAAGCTTAGGAATTAATAAGATTTAGATTAATTGTCTTGAATGTTATAATGATGTATGGCTTAAAATAGTCGTTACTCTTAAAATAAATATACAGAATAAATACATTTTCTTTTCAATTCATTTTCAATTCATTCAATAAGATTTAGATAGATTGGAACCTATTAGTATTCTTGTTTTCGGTATTACTGTTTTGCGCGATTGATTTTTGCGAAGGCGACTTTTCGCACCATTTGTTTCACTTCATACACAAATATCGTCATTACCTCAAGAAAAAAGGTTTAGTAAGGCGCCATTGTCCGGACATCACTTACAATTAAACTGTTATTTTTCTGTTTAGATTTTGATACGATTCTTGGTTACCTGTAGTGTAAATGTGACTAATATTAATGCTCACTATTTGATTTGTTATATAGCTTTTTTAGAATACTTCAATCCGTTTGGGATAATATAAAATATTTGTAGAATATTACACAAATTTTTATTCAGAAATCATTACATATCTTATTCTTTCGGTGCTTTAAAATCTGAAAAAACGAGATAACACATTGTTTCCATAATATAAAAGTTAGCGCTAGTTCACAGTTCACGCTTATTCGCAAAGTTTTTTAAACATTATTTAAGCGTTTTGCATATTTGAGTTGTAAAAAAACTTTAAATGTTAATTTTTTTGGATCATTTGAAGTTTATTCTTTTATTATCACAGTTCATTAGCATAACACTAATAAGTTAAATGCGTGTAAAATGTATTCGTTGTATATTAAAAGTTTGTTATTAGCATCGATAGCTATTTTGAATGCTTACCGTTTACAATGCGCTATAATCGATAAGAACAATCCAGTGGTGCAAACTATTTTCGGGTCTGTGAGAGGCCGAACGTACACGTTTCCATCCACTGGCGGCGTGAAAGACGTTGTTGCGTTTATCGGCATACCCTATGCCAGACCCCCAACCGGTGCCAACCGATTTTTGGTGAGTTTAATGAGCCTGCGAAATAAATCGGCGGAATAAATGTTAAATGGGTTAATTTTTGTTAGCCGCCGACTGATCCTGACCACTGGGGCGGTGAAACAAAGGATACCACAAATAATTGAGTTATGTGCCCACAAGTGGAGCAACGATTCCAATTTATTCAGCAGCAAACAATCCCGGAGCTCGAGGATTGCTTATATCTTAACGTTTATGTGCCCGTTGTTTCGGTAAGTTTTTTGATCAAAATTTATCTAATTTGTTCAATTAAACTTTTGTTGATTTTTGAAGTTAATTACTATGATCTTGAGTTGATTAAGTAAAATGACTAAAGCAGTAAAAGTTAGTTCCAATTAAATATATTTATTTGAGTAACGATTAAGATTCTATTTTGCTTAAAGCGTTTTATAAATGCTATTATTTTTGCTCTTCTTTATCTTTCTCAATATCGTCTAATAAAATAAGTAAAATACATAAAAATATAAAAGATAATTAAATTAACATGAAAATGACTAATGAAACTAATTTCGTAACTTTTAACTAATTATCATAAAATTATTTTTAACACAAACGGCGAATTCGAGTGCTGTCAATATGCCGGTATTAGTCTATATTCATGGCGGAGAATTCAAATGGGGCGGTAAAGATCTTTATAAACCAGATTATCTTTTAGACCAGTCGATGATCGGCACGTATCCCGGAATAATAGTTGTGACAATTAATTACAGATTAGGAGTGTTATGTAATATGAAAACTATGCTTTCATTATAGGATTCTAATAAAAAAACGTTTATCTTATCTTTATAAGTGTGTTTCTCAAACTATAAAAAACCTTTAATTAGGATTCTTATCCACTGACGACATAAACCAACCTGGAAATAATGGAATCAGGGATCAGATACACGCGTTACGATGGGTGAGTCAAAACATAGGCTCATTCAATGGTAATTCGGCGAATGTGACAATTATGGGACACGACGCTGGAGGTATTTCGGTTTCGATGCACGTACTCAGCTCGGAATCGTGGCGTAAGTTAAACCCAATAACATTTATATACTTTGATTATTCAGCTGAGAGTCATTTAATTGGATTTTCTATTATACTTTTTGATTGATAAAATATAGCGTATTTTACGGCTGCTGTATCGCTGGGCGGCACTGTATTCACGCCGTGGGCATTCAAAGATAACCAGAAACAGCAGGCAATTGATTTCGCCAACTTCTTCAAGTGTGACCTGCAGACTAATCGCTTAGTGGACTGTTTGCGTTATCAAGATTTGGGCGCACTTATGGGTTATTCTCGCGACAGTCGTGACTGGAATAACAATGTTCAGAGATTCTGGTTTCGTCCAGTGGTCGATAAGAACACTTCTTCGGCGCTTATGAAAGACTTTCCCTATTATCTGTATCAGTCGGGTAATTATAAAAAAGTGCCATACGTTATTGGATTTACAAGAAACGAGGGCTCACTCGAGTATTATCTCCAGTATAATCGTCTCACACAATATAACTCTGTTGATCAGAGAATCGCGTATCTCATTCGACCATTTTTGAAGACCTATGCGAGCGAAGACATCATAGCTTCGGCCATAAAATTTCAATACTTCAGCAGAAATCAGAGCAGAACGTCTACTATTAACACACAAAACAGTCCCACATATGTCGGAAATAATAACGTGGATCTTAGTAATCGGAATATCTATAGCCAACAAACGCTGCAGCAAAGTCAGACACAGATTCAACAATCTGGAGGCTCAGAGCAGGCACAAACCGATACGTTGATCCAGGTATTGATTAAATTGTGAAAATTAAACTGCAATACCATTACGTGAAGTTAAATAGTAAAATTATTAATTTTTTATGGCCAGATGTTGGGTGACTTTTTATATGTTGCTCCATCCGATTATTTAGCAAGACTGCACAGCTCAGCTGGTGGCAGAGCGTGGGTATTCGTTTTTGAATACGTGGGTACGAAGAGTTTTGGCACATTACCGCAGATCAATCAGAATGGTAACCCTGCTTCGGCCAGACAGTACGGCGTGGCTCACATGGACGATGTATTCTACGTGCTGCCAAACGAATACATTGGAGATAACGGTGCCACTCAGGATAGAGGCATAGCCAGTATTTACTCGCAGCTATTAATCACGTTAACACAACACGGAATGATACCACTAACTGGTACTTCAGTGTCGGCATGGCAGCAGTACACCTCAACCAACCCGAACTACCTTCGCATGTTATCCTCTCCGCAAGCGATTGCTGCTCCCAATTTTAACCAAGGCTACCGTACATATTACGCTGACTTTTTTAATGATTACATCTACGACTTGCAAGACAAGACCGCCATATTTCAGCAACAATTTCCTTACGACCAGTATAAGAGTTATCAAGCGGCCACGTGGACACTCACAGGATTTGTGCTTCTGGTCATTATACTGCTGATCATCGTAATTATAGTGCTGGTTGTCAGGCGTAGAAATAAGAATGAACTGAGACTCGTTAAAACTAGGAGACAGGACAGGGAACTCGATGAACGGTATAACGAAGCTTAAATATTTTATTTGATTGTTGTATCTCTGCTTATTTATTTAATCTTATAAATAATGATTTTCATTAAATTAATTGTTATTCATAAGAATTATTTGCTTGATTTTATATATACTTAATATTTTGTAAGCATCGATCAAAAAGCACACATACTGCTAGATTTTCGTGTAAATTAAATCTAATTATTTATAAACTAACAAAAAATACATTGTATTAAATAATATTGCTATTCTTATCGCTTCTCGTGTATCATTATAGCAAAGTCATACTATTATACCTGTAATCGCAAGATAAATGAACTTTAGTTAATTAATCTTAATTTTATCTCGAAATAATTTATTAATCTTTTAAATGTAAATAATATTAAATATGAATCACTAGCTATAGCTTTCAATAAAAAGATTCAATTGTTATTTATGTAAAAAAGAAAACAATTTTATATAATTATTATGAATTCCGTAAAACAATTCGTATGATAAATTTTAGAACATTTTAAATTTATTTTTACGAGAATAGAGAGCTTATTTTATTTGAATGCGTGAATTGAGGGAATCAATTTCAAACCATTTTATCTTATTTTCTGATTCATTTTCGGCTATCTGTTTATATTTTCCTGTTTCAAAAAATGATAGGTAAAATTGCACTATTAAAAAAGAAATGGTAAATAAAAACGCTTAATAAAATGAGTTTAAACGCAGATAAATAAAAAAGAACGTTAGAGCTTTTTAACTTGAAACATTACAATTGGTTTTATTAATTCTTTCAACTTCTTTTTTCTTACTAAGCATATTGAATATTAACTAAACTTCATAGTAATTTGTATGCCTTCTTTTTTACAGAGATAACGCAACCGAGAAGCTTTAATAAGAACGCAGCATTAAAAATTAATTTAAATTTTAGAAAATTTAATAATTCACCACCATTGACGTCACTATCATTCAAAAAATTCATCACTTTTTTATCTATAGTTTTTATATATAAAAATTTTTTACTTCAAATGATCTGTAAATCCAGTAAGTGAGTAATAATTGCAATGTGTGTCAATCAGCAACTAATAGATTTGTCTATGACTTTAGACTTTAGTTTGCAAATCGACACATTTTTGTTAGTCATTATTAATTACAAATTCAAATTTTGGTGAATAAAGAATGAAATATATAAATTTTTGTGTAAATACTGTAGTTTATATTTGTGTGATGACCGATGTTAAGTGCGGGTTTATGATGATGTGATAACAATCACATGTTCCCATCATTCTGTAATAGTCAAAAAATTTTATCCGCCATTGCTTCAAATCTTAAATTTATTTATATGAAACAATTTTCGTGGAAAAATATTTATTTGTATTAAGTCAGTAAAATATTCTCCTTTTATTTTATAAAATGTTAATTCATAAAAAAATTAAAAATTTATTAATATTCATCAATTCGCGAAAAATTTATAGAACCAATTTAGCAGAATTGTAAACATTAAAAAATGTGTGGATATAATTACTCCTCGAATCGTGTCCAAAACAGCAGCTAATTTAGTAAACCGTTTGGGTTGCCTAATAAAACAATTACCGGTTCGCGCGATTCTCTCGCTTATAAGTTGCTGATCAGGCTTTTTCAGATCATAAGCAACACCCAAATAAGCACAAAAATCGATGAAAGCAGTTGCCGGGTTAAAATGAATTGTCCACGAATATTCGCTCGCCGAATAATCCCAGGGAAACGTGTGGTGATAGTTGTGATATCCCTCGCCCATTGACATGCAAGTGACGAATCGGTTTTCTCGTGGACCGATGTGGCTGTCATACGGACGTTTGCCGTATATATGCGCAGCGGAATTCACAAGCCATGAGCAGTGAAGTGACCAAACGTAACGGAATATTACCGCACCCATTAGTGCGTCCAATTTCGTAACACCCAATAATAGGTGAGCGGAATATATTGGTAAAATGCCCCAAAAAAGTACTACTAGTGGTAAGTAAAACCTGCGTTGAAATCGAACCACTGGATCCGCCCACACGTCCGACATATCGACGGTCTTACCTAAAAATTAGTATATTACGCAAAAATTTAAAAATCTAAGTTTATCATTAGAACTTCAATATGACAGCATTTGTCACTTTTTTAATTTATAAAGCTATAATTTAACAAGGCATATAATTTTATATAAGCTCGAATCACATAAAAAAGAATTGTTTTGACTTCTTTTATAACTGATATTTATTGCTATCTTATATGATAATCCTTATAATTCTAATTTGCTAATATAAATGCAATTTTCTGAAAAACCAAAAAATTATTGCTTAAATCCAATGAGTTTATAAGCCTTTTCAAAAAAATTTTAAAAATTGGAAAGGACCTCATAATCGACAGAATTATTTTATAAAATATTAAAATAATTTTAAATTTCTTTTGTTCATATTTGTAAAGTACTAAAATAAACTATTCTGTCTATTACTTTGAAAGATGTCCGTAGCAATAAAATTTCTAGGTTTAGAAAGCTTGATAAATCTTTAACTACAGTAATTATTCAATATTTTTTTGGCAAATTTATGAAGCAATTTATCGTTATGCTAGTTTTATATACAATTATTTTTAATTCTATATCATTTTAATAAACAAACATTTGTTTACCTTTTTTAGTAACCTCTGGATGTTTTCTGACTAATAGCCATCCGATGTGCGCAAAAAAGAAACCGCGCTTAGAGTTATGAGGGTCAGCGTCAGTTTCGCTAAATTTATGATGCACTCGATGATCCCTACACCACTCGTAAATGTCATTTTGAAGCGCCATTGTCTGCAACACCATTAAAATTATGCGAAGAGGCAACTTTGCTTTGTACGACCGATGAGACCATAACCTGTGAGAACCGGCTAGAATACCTAGACCACCCAAACGCCCAATTATTTCCACATATATAATTGATGTCCAGTGCGTTCTAGTGTTAAATACTAGGTAGAAATAGCTATAAACCGCGGCCACGTGTAAAAGCGATAAGGTTATCACATTTCGCCAAACTATTTGTTGCTTATACGCAATCGAGTTACTCTTGTGATGGCTTTTTTTATCCGCATTAGTTGAAATCGAGTTCAACGATTTATTATTATTATTATTAACACTAATTTTATTTTTAATTCTATTCATCTGTTGTACAGTCATTTTGAATTGGTTTTTTCCTAATATCCAATTCGCACACTTAGTTTATTAAGCACCGAATGACTGGAAGATTTATTTTTTGGTTTTACATTATTTAAGCGTTTTTTTTGTAATTTTATTAACTCGTTGAACTATTTATTTGTTCTAATCATCATAGTTATCTTTACCACCAATAGCGTTCAACAGCAAATATTTTTTTACTACAAAAGATTCTAATTTATTTTTTAAATAGATTTCAATACTTATATAAAGTTGACAAAAACAAGAATTGTGTGCCGGAAAATGGGCTTACTATCAGTAGCTAAAGTTAAAGCTTCGATTTCTTAAAACTTTTTTTTTTTAAAAATTTTAAATAAAACAAAAATAACATGAATTAGAATCAATTCATGTTTCACTAGACAAAACATTAGTAATAATAACTGCTTAATAATGTGTGACAAATAAAGGTGTTCACCCAGTTGTAGCAAAAAAAGACACGCCGATGTTATTTGTACAATCGTTGCACAATTGATTTATTTTCTGCATTATTTAGTTAACAATGAGGCATATTATTAACGGCAATAATAATGACTAGGGCTATAATTGTAATGTTGTTTGCCGTTTAAAGTATTTTTTGGAATGCGTTGGGATATATGCGTGTCTGAATATTTGTAACGCTAATTAGTTTTTTCAGATTTTTGTTTTTAATTTTGCATTGTGGCACAAAAATAAATACTGATTATTCGCATTTGTTTTATGGTCTATTAACTTTTTTTGTGGTAGTACTTGTAATTTGTTTTTAAAAATAAAAAGAGAGTTCAGTTTTTAATTTATAGATTTTTATACAATAGATGTAAAGTAATACAATGAATGCAGTATATGAATATAGTAATGTTACTGTTATCTTTTATTTTAAAATACTATCTTATAAAAATTTTCGGATATTTAAATTTTATTTAATATATTCCTTAAGTTTCTTACTTATAAGTAATTAGTGCAGGCATAAAATTCATTTTTAAAGATGGCGGATATATAAAGTTCATGGCAAAATTTTTAATGAATATATTTATAATTAAATTTTTGCTTGCATTTCAAAACAAAATATAAAGAGTGTATTTGGCATGAGTTTAAAATACAGCGCGAAAATATAAGCTAAAATTAACAGATAAAATTGATAATAAAGTAGTAGTTAATAATATATAAGCTTATTAAGACATATTTAGACTCCATTTAGGAAACGTTTATATTTAACCAAAGAGTAATGCAAAATATATGGCTAATGCAACCAACAAAACGTGCGGTACTCTTGAATCCAAATGTGAGGAAGAGGTGTCGCCCACATCAAGTGATCTAATAGACCCAATCTCTGAAGTCATTTGAATTTCGTTTTCCGCTTGATTTACTTTCTTTTGCCCGTTTTGACCACCGTTATCAGCGTTATTGGCGGGTATACTAAACGGGTTGGTGGCAGTAGGCATACCATAATTATTGCTAATCATCGACGTCAACACTGATAGATACAATAAATAAAATCTCGCTTTGATCATTAGCATCATATTTTTAAAATAATAATTAAAACTGAAAATAAAACAGCGAAGCACTTTCTAAATGTAAATTAAGAATAAATGAAATTTAAGTTCTATCACCGTATTATATTCTAGTAACTAAAAACAAATGTCTAAAAAGTTTTGATTTCAGTTCGATAATAAGAAACGTTTAGATTAATACGATCGTGTGTTTATTTAGTAGCCCTTGTCTTATAGCAATCATTGCTAAAAGTGAAATGTTTGACATTACTAACAAAATCAACATATTACTAACTTTTCCATCGATGTGACGCGATTTATTAATCCCTAAAATAGTGATCACTAGGGATGATCATTTTAATCGGTTAAAGTAAAGATTAAAGTTAAAAATTAAGCGGTGAGTTATAGTTACTGTAAAGTCAAAGAGCTTCTATGTTAGAGTCTTAATAAGTTAAAAATAAACTAGAGTTAAATGGAAAACTCCATTTAGGGTTTTTTATATAAATTTTTAAATAAGATGTTGTTTAGTACTTATTTGAGATTTAAATGAGTTTGAAGTGTTGGCGTGAAAAAAGACTTAACTCGATTTAAAAAATGTTTAACCAATTAAAGAAAAAAATGTTATTGAAAGTCAATTAAAGTTACATTTAAAATTTTAATTGGATTTGGGATGTCCTTACGTATACACGTTTATATTTAATTGTTAACTTTTGTGCATCACTAGCTATCACTGAGAATAATAATATTCTTTATATAATGTCAAACTTTGAATTGTATTTCATAATTGTTATTCCAAACATTAGTTGCTTATTATAATTTCAATTATTTCAAAATAATAAATATTTATTCTGTTAAGAGAGTTTGCTTTGGGTCTATATCTTAAAAGGAAAAACTTTAAAAAAGTTTAATTTTTTCTAATAGATAGCACTAAGAAATAAAAGCTATTTTTTCATTATACTATTTAGTTAATTTTTTAAATCTGTTATATTCTATTAAGTCAATCTATCTTTTTTAATAGTCAAAAGATTAATAATTTGCTTTCTCGTTTTCTTTGGCTATAAAATCAATGACATCGTTCAGTTTAAAATATTTTAATATTACAAAGTTGCATAAAGTAAATAAAATGGTAATATTTTTTTAACCTGAATCATTCAAATCTGAAATTACTTCACAGTTAAGGAGAGTAATTTATAAGCTAGGCTTTCACTTAAAGTGTATTTTATGATTATGATTATGGTTACCAACATAGTTACCCAAGGGGGTGCTTGCCCAGGGTTGACCCCCCCTAGAATTCTGGAAAAGTGACCCCCCCCCCATGAAAACTCGAGATTGTATTGCGAGCTATTTTTTGGCTGAAAAAATTTTTTTTGGACCGAATACAAAAAAATTGTCGTTTAAATCCGATGAGTTTTAGACCCCCCTAATTTTTGAGATTTTCAGAATCTGACCCCCCTCTGGCACTTCAGACCTTGGGTAACTATGGTTACCAAACAATTGTTATACGCGAATCGGTTCCCAATCGGCGCCAATAACGGCCAACACTAACTTAACTATCCAACTAGTAATAGATAACAACTAATTTTTATTTAGAGCGGACTTTAGCGGTTTTGTTTAATCATTAGCTGAATAAAAGTTCAATATAAGCACTTATTAATATTTTTGATAAAAACATGTGTTGTTTTTTTATTTTTATTAATCATTGGTATTAAAGGTGCTAATGGTTTGCCTTTTCTCAAACCAAAACCAACCTTAAATTTACGTTCACAAACCAGACCAATCCAAACCATAACAAAAAATGATTATGTAAACCAGAGGTTCCCAAACTATGGGTCGCGACCATAAACAGGGCCGTAGAATTAAAAATTTGGGTCGCAGACTTTTTTGATGTTATCATTAGTTATGGGTCGCAGCATAAAGTTTACAATTGAAAAACAAACCTTTTTTAATATCTAGCCTACACGTTCTAATTTATAATCGAGATATAGACCAAAATTAAATATTGAAAATAATTTGGGATTAACGCTGTTAAATAGTGTTCAAAATATTGATAAATTATGTGCTAAAATTGAAGTATATCATTCTCAATAATTTTTAAAAATAAAGAAATGAAAACCATAAAAGGTCGCAAAAGAATTTTTTTCGAAGTTTTGGGTCGCGTAAAGAAATAGTTTGAAAACCGCTGATGTAAACCAATCCAAACCAAACCAAATCATTAAAAACCATAAACCATTAATGAAACTTTTATTCCGAAAACATGGTTTTAAATTAATTTTTTTAAAAATACTAAAATGTTTGGGTCATATTTTATAAAAGATTTAACGCAATTAAAAGGTATTTTGACATTAGAAACGCAATCACTATAGACTATTATTTTTGAAATTGATATATTTTGTTTTTTAGAAGTAGATGCCATTTTACTATAAAATTAATTATACTATTTTTATGTAAATGGTTTAATGGTTTGAAAATGGTTTTATTATTTCTAGTAGTTTCAAACCAATCCAAATAAAAATATAAAAACTTAAACCAAACCAATCCAAACCGAGACAAAATGGTTAAAGCCATTAATCAACCATTAAAAACCAAACCATTAGCACCTTTAATTGGTATTGAAGAAGCGGCACTTATCAGTCGCAAGCCTTTAAAGCTTTATTTGTATTTTTTAAATTAATAAATATTTGCATAACACCATACAAGTGTTCAGTCATTTATTTTATTTATACACGATAAAAGTGTCTGATAGCGATAAAAGCCGTAATACACGATACAAGTGTTAGGTTCAACTTTCGATTTCTACGTTTTGTGTTTGTTTGTCCGATTCGTTCAGTGTTTGTATGGTCCGAACGTGTTTACGAGAGGAACAATCAATGCAAGTTTGGTAGGAATCGGTTCATGCGTTCACGTGTTATTTACTACTATTCACAACCGTTCGCTAAATTTATGTTAACCATCGCATGGTTCCGTAGAGCTATGCATCCTTTTGTGCCCACAGTGTGACAATAGCGTTATTACTGGTTGTGCACATAATCACAATTATCTGAAACCAAATATTTAGTATAGAATCTTATTCGTCATATAAGCACATCATTGCCATTATATAATTATTTAAATAACCTAACTATTTTAAAATTAAGCGCAATATTTATTAAGTTCACAATATTAATACAAAATATGTGATAAGGTGCACACTTTAGTAATACTGTGTTATTTAAAGTGTTTTCAGCTAAAACTAATTCTTTAGTAAAAGCTTACGAGTTAAACATAAATTTACAATAATTTCGATGTTATACGTTATCAAATTTTAAAGCGTTAGATTAAATTTGAAAATTGATTTGTAGAAATGGATTGTAGCAAAGTATTTAAAGCGATTATGAATATGGACACTGTTGGCGATGAAATCAAGTATACTGTTATGAACGCCATTCACTATAACCCAACCAATAG
>JAQIXJ010001125.1:0-23351 GCA_034700185.1 Phthiracarus laevigatus
TTATGCGTGAGTGTTTCAGTTTGTAACCATAACCTACATTACCTGTATACCTAATATAATATTATTTTCTTAACCAATAAATAAAAATAAAGATCTATTGTTGAATTATTTTCAGAATAAAATTAGTGAATTGTTTATATTAAGTCGTTTTAAACAGACATAACTGTCGGTTTCATTGTGTTCTTTTAATAAAAGAAATTATTGAGTTTTTCGAAATTCATATGTTTAATTTAGAAATCAAAAGTTTTTAAAAACAAGAGCTCTACACTCATATTGAGCTCACTTTTCTTAGACCAATGCAAATTGATGTGACAAAAATATGAATTTCTCAGCCAAGATAAAATATAAAAAAACAATTTATTAAGATAAATTCTAGTGGAAATCCCTTTTATATAAAACCTGCCACAGAGAGACAGACGAATGAACGGACGTTTAAAACTATAAGCCTTTTATTATTAATTTGTCAGCTAAAAATACTGGAAGCGTATACTACCAATAAGAGATGGGCACAGATATTTTTCTATTTTAAAAAATGCGTTATTAGATTTATTACAGTTCGAGATTGTAATATAATATTGATGATATTTGCAGTTCTTTTTCGATTAATTGTTTGGTAAGATGTTTTTTATCCTGTATTTGGCATAAATTATGAAAATTTACTATAATGATTTGTTTTCAGTTTTACATAAAGAATTAACAAAAATTAGTAATATTTAACTGACAATTTTTACTTTTAATAATATTTGATATTTAATGTTTTTAATTTTACAGTCTTACTTGTAATGTTTACAAGTTTTATTTTATAGAAGTCTGATTTTTGTTTAAATTAATTATTTAATTGTAAGATATTATACAAAAAAAACTCATTAAAATTAAAAAAAGTAACGCATATAAAATAAATCAATACTAATGTTCATTCTTGATTTCTAATTATAAAGATTTTAACAATTAATATGCTTTTAATTTAAATTATAATTAGGGCCTTGAAAATCGTTAATTAACGATTCAATTTTTCAAAAGAATTACTTAATTCGAACTAGTTATTCCTTTATATTAATCATTGTAGATCTTTAATTCAATTTAAAATTTTTAACGATTCTCACGAATCTAACGATTTTAAACATAACTAACGATTTAAAATATATCTAACGATTTCGAGAAATTTATCTTAAAATGTACTAAAAATTATATAAATTAATAAAATTGTACAAAAATATTCTCATTTAAAATTTTCTAAACGCGTTCGATGAAGATTCTGGATTAATTTATTTAGAATAAGTGAATTCTGAAAATGATAGCTATCACAATCATTAGTTTCTGTATCTAAAGATTTCATTTTAAAGTAATTTTTTTATAACAGTAAGGTTTTCAATGAAATATTTTAGGGTTTAAATAACTATAAATCTCTTTTAAATTAATTTATTATGTAAAATTTCTAACGAATTTTTCTAACGATTTTGGAGCTTTTTTCTAACGATTGACAAACGATTTGGCACTAGTTTTTCTAACGATTTTCAAGGCCCTAGTAATGGCACTGAATTGCTGACTAACACAAATGTATTGTAGACTAACACAACAGAATTCAAAAGTTTAAACTTGAAAAGTTTGCAATCACTTATTTTTTTATATAAGATAATCCTATTTACTGCTATTTTATATTTTTAAAGTATATAATAGATACCCTGTATGTAAAATAAGCTAATTAAACTATCTTTAAAATATTAAAAAAAGAGGTTAAATAATATAAATGATTGAAAGAGATACAGACTGGCAGACATAAAAGTAGAGGGCGACCAATCTTTCCCGATTCTTGTACATCCATCCACTGAGTATTCTCCTGGACCTAAAATTAAATCAATTCAAACAAATTAAATATTAAAACGATCTAAACTATAAGTGAAACTTATTATTGATTTATTCAACAATAATGTTTAATTTTACGCGAGAATCAGTTTCAGAATGTACTCGCAATGATTGGCAAACGATGCGAACACAAAAACTGTGTGCTTACGGATGTTTAAGAACTCGTTCAGTAACTATGGGTATAAATTTTGACGAGTGGACCAGTGAGTGTATTGTAAGATACTAATAATATTAAAGTTTATAAGCGATGATCATTGAACAGCGGTGAGTATTTTTGAGTACAGAACTAATTGGTTACTGAACGCGTTCGTATAGTTTGCGAAACTTTAACAATTTTAATCACCTGGTGTTTGGAAGTCTTTCTTTTCTTCGTGTTTCTGCCCAAATGTATATGCAGGCGCTTTCGATTTCACAGTATCTCTGCTGCTTATTCCTAATTATAGCCAAATAAATCATTTCAATTAATAAATCAAACAAAGCTGTTTGTACGAAAATTTCGGTTTATTTAAAACCTATATTTAATGTGCTGAAAAATTAAAAACTACCTCTTAACGAAAATTCGGATAACTCATATATTCTTCCAATATTCTTTCAATTTCTCAACATTTTTTTTTGAATAAAAACTAATTAGAATTATTATATAGGAATATATAGGAAAACCAATGTTTAAACCGGACTGTATTCTAACTACTAAACTATCTGTGTTATTTGGGTTAGAAAAATATTCATAATACGGTAATTCAAATAAATCATTTGACTCGCAGAAACTTTACTAAAATTGAGAACGGGTTTTGCAATAATCAAATGGGTTTAGCTTTAGTATTATGAATACGGCATTAACGGTATAAAAAACTAAAAATCTATTTTACATTAAAGTTTTCGAATGATGACACTATTTTAAACATAATAGATTTTCAAAATGAAGTCACTTAATTGAGTTAAAACAATTAATAACCTTGTTGTTAGACGTCAGTTACTATACAGGTATTAAAGGTATGCCCACGCTATCGCTTTCTAAAGAGTTAACTGTTTACGAATGGATTCCATTCATTTAGTTATTTATTCTATCCTTGACGTCAAATTATTCAAATATAAAATGAGGTCTTTGGTCTTATTGTAATAAACTGGTTTAGTTTTTTACCAATTTATGTATCAAATCCTTGAGTTATGCCGTATATGGGTATTGAGAGAGAAAATCGAGAGTTAAGCCTCGACCGAAACACTGATTCACTGTTTTTCGTATTCTAACTGTGAATCAAATAGTTTCGTAACTTTAAAAAACTGCAACCAAATGTTTAACAGCAAAACAATTATGTAAAATTACGAATATATATACATTATATTAAGAACCATTATCTAGAATTTCTGTGTTTAGAATTCATTAATTAAACAATAAATGAATGATAAACTTACCAAAACTGGATGGCAAATAAACGATTGCTGGGCCAGGACTAGAAAATTCAGCTCCAATCGGTCCTCTCCGCTAATCACGAGTTTTTAAACATTATTAAAATGTTTCAAATTTAAATAATTTCATAATTACTTGGGTTGGAGTCCAGGATCTATTTAAAAGGTTTTGGTTTCCGAGGTAGACATCCAGCTAAACATTAACAATTTTATACGTTTATTAACAAATTCAATTAAATGCAAATATAAACTTTATTTTTATTTCTCTACTAAAACACTGAAAGATAATTTCTATAACTTTAGAATTTTTTGTTAATAATTATAAAAAGATCGTGTCTTACTTTTGATGGCATGTTTGTATCCGTTAGATAATAAAAATTGTTACGCGAAAACTTGAAACAAAATTGAACACAATTTCGATATTAAGTGAGAAAACTTAGTTAATGATAGTGTTTTGAAAGTTTCATGCGGTTATATACTGCGTTTCATTTATGGTGCGATTTAAACTGTCTCATAAAGGTGTTCGTAAATCCTCGCTTTAATACTAGGCGTATACATTTAAATCCCACGCAAACGGTTTCAAAATATCAGTCCGTTAGTTATTATAATTGTATTTGTTTAAAAATAACATTTATATGCGAAAAAAGTCATCATTGAATGCAAATAAGTTTGAATACTGTTTTTATTCGAAAAAACAAGATCGATACCGTCATAATGTAGACTTTGCAAAGTTAGTTTCAGTTAGTATATCCTAAAAATCTCTTAAATACCGCCAAAATGCGGCAGATGCCACATATATTTTGGCCATTTTTGCCGATGTTTGCCTGTTTTATCGAGAATTTTGTCTATTTTGCGCCAGAAATTTTCTTTTTTTGCAGCAAATAGCCGCAGATGACACTAAAAATTTAAACTGATTTTTGGTCATTTTTACCAATTTTCTCCCATCGAGCAGATTTTTGCCAGTTTTGCGCTATAAAATAACTTAATTAGAGCTTAGAAGCGGCAGATGCCACTGAAATTTGACCGGTTTTTCCCATTTTGCCTTAATTTCCAAAATTTTTACTTTATTTTTGCCCATTTCGATCAGAGTTTTTGTCTATTTAACCCGTTGTTTGACCATTTTGACCAGATTTCCCCCATTTTGTGGCCATCTTGACCATGTTTTTGCTCATATTGACCTGTTTTTACCCGATTTTTGACCCAATTATCGCCATTTATGACTTTAATGTCCTTTTTGATCTTTAATGTCTAATTGAGCTAAAATCTCTTTATTAACATAAGAAATCGGTTAAAATCCTTTAATTAAAATAAGAAATCAGGCAAAATCCCTTTATTATCATTAAGAACCAAATTTCTTAAATTAACATATAGTGCACAGACGGTCAGACAGACGGACATAACAAATCCATATATCTGAATTTTGCAGTCAGATAATAAACAAATTTATTCATAACTTATAAGCAGAAACTTTATTTTTTGTCGATACGACATTTTTTGTAGAATAAATCATTCGGACTTAAATATTTAATCGTGAATAAATAAATGCCTGAACGTGTGCACGACAATTTCAAATTTACAAAGCAGCACCAGATTGTAATATTCAATATTTGATTTAGTATCCATGTTTGATATTTTAGTCAAGAATAGGTCTATATACAAAAATTTTAGGGTCTTTGTCAAAGTTTTAAAAATATTATAACTAATGTTTTTGTAAAATTCCAAATTTAGTAATTGCGTACATGGTATTATGTATCATGTTGGAATTATGATTAAAATAAACCGTCAAATTAATTCTCGTGTATAGATTTTTCTATAATTTTCTTAAAAAGTACATCACAAACGATCTACAAATATATATAATTGGAACAAGTTTTCAGACGTAAAAGAATTAAAAACTGAAATAAATTAAAAAAGCTTCCTATCGTACCAAAACCCTTTTATTAATATGAAGAGTTAACATACTCACAGACATGTCAAATCCAATAGCAGACTTTTTCAAAGTTAGCTAAAAATAGGAATAAAAACTTTAAAAATATTCGCTAAATATATAAAAGAAATACTTTTTAGTTCACTTTTTTAAACAAAAAAAGTAGATCTTATGGATTTGAGTATGTCCGTCCGTCATTCCTCGTGTCCGTACTTAAATGCCCGTATATTAAAAACATTTACACAGCAAACATTTTTTAATATTAACAATAAATTCATGCAAAATAATTAAGTAGAAACTCATGCAACACTTCAAACTGAACGCCATTCAAATCTTCCATTTGAACATGCTTTGCATGAAATATGGCATTCGTGCTCACCGAGTGTTACCGTAAGAATTTTTTGGCATGTAATAACTTCATTCTGACACGAAGCTACGGTTTTGGTATCTTTTAGAAAATACTTTACAAATTCTCTGAGAAAAATGCTGTACAGTATATGGGTTTGATCGTGCCTTACATCCATCCGTCTTATTTGCTCGCATTGGCTTTTCTTATTGTAAATAAAATGATAGTTATAAAATAAAACGTGAAAATTAAATAAGTACTATGGAGTTTTGGTTTAGACTATGAAACGAGTCGAAGACTCTTTCTGTCAGGCCTTTATTTAAAAAACTGTATCTGTACGGTTTTTTTTCAAAAACTGAAATATTAAACTTTTAACTGCTAAATAATTATTGAATATAATTTAATGTAGAGGTGGAAAAACTTTAAAAATGAGAGTCCCGTCCTGACCCGTTAATTGTGGGCGGTAGTCCTGTCCTGTCCTGTCCTGTCCCGTCCTGTTTATGAAAATATTTAGTCCTGTACCGTCCTGTCCCGAAGCTATTTTATCTTTATCAATATAAAGCTGTCAGAAAATTGAATAAAAAATTTTTATCTAAACTTTTGTTGATAAAAACTCAATACTGATGTATCATCATTCATTTCACTGAAATGTTTGCAATAAAATTGAGAAAAATTAAAATTCTATAATGTTTGCACACCATAAGCTGATCATTTAAAGACTTTCGGAATTAAGCCAACGAATTTTACAATCCCGTACTGTCCCGATACTTACATGGTACAATCCCGTCCCCATAAATTCCGTAAAAATTTTCTAAATCCCGATCCTGTCCTGTCCCGATATTTTTTCCAATTCTAATTTAAAGCGTGAACTAAGTTTTCTTTCAAAAATAAATACTTCCCATCCCTACTTCCAGTTTGCCAAGTTGAACATAATTTTAATTATGCCAATTTAACTTTAACTGATCACTGTTGAAACGAAATTGTTATAATATTGTATATAAGATCTAATTATGATTTTCAATAAATAAAGTTAATATAAATATATTACGTTACTGACTATAAAATCGGGTTGGGCTTTATAAACATGAAAATGTCGGGCTTATTTCGGGCTCGGGCCTTAAATATTTCACGATTTCATAGACTATTATGGATATCCTATTGATTTTAAATAAGTAGTATAGATTTTAATTAAGTAAAAATTGAAATTAAAATGTGTTGAAAAAACGATCAAAACAGTTATATCATAATATTTATAAATGTCTATTTACTATTTATTTACGCGTTAGTTTTGCATTTACTTACTCGTTAGTGAGTATTGGTTACAGACATACAGAAGTACTACTAATTGAATGTGCAATATAGTAACTAAATAAGCACTCATTTTTGTGCGATTACTCATTAGAAAACGTTATTTGGTGTTGAATTGTCTGTTTGTATTTAAAGAGTTTTGTTGTCATAATCAAACAACGATCCCTTTTCATATGAATTATTATATTGAAATGTCGAATATTTATTGAATTTAGACAATTGATTTAAACTGTTATAAACATACATATACCGTATAAATAATGGCTGAACTGTTACAAAGATTTAGCGGTAATCCATTTTCAACGGGTGTCGGACAAAAAATTGGTAAATAATAGATGATTATTGTATGGGTTTGTTATTGTTATGGAATTGTTTCATTGGTTTAGAGCAAGCGACTGATCCATCGCTAACTTCTGAAAATTGGGCCATAAATATGGAAATTTGTGATATGATTAATGACACGGATGAAGGGTATGTAATAATATTGTTTAATGGTGTTATCATATCAAAGCTCATATGTAGACCTCGAGACGCTGTTCGTGCCATCAAAAAACGTCTTCAACAAAATGCTGGCAAAAACTTTACTGTTGTTATGTTCACTTTAACCGTATGTATTGGTTTGTTATTATCGTAACTTATATCATAGTTAATTATAATTAAACGAAGCGTATTAAAGCTCATAACCAAACAAAAATGGTTGTAATAAATTTTGGTTTGTTGCGATGACAATGTGTTTTCATAGCTTAATATTACGCGTAAGATAATCTCATAATTACAAATTAAACTTTCAACCAAAATAATTATTAACACTATTTTTTAACATTACTAACTCCACAAATGTTTGAATGTTTTTAATTCTGTCAATCAAATAATTGATAGATTTGATTGATTGTAAAGATTTGAAATCAATCAAACGTTAGATAAATCGCTTGTTACTTATTTTTGCCTTGTATTTAGGTTTTAGAGTCGTGCGTGAAAAATTGTGGCAAAAGATTTCATTTACTCGTTACTAATAAAGATTTTGTTCAAGATTTAGTTAAATTAATTGGACCAAAGAATGATCCACCAGCAGCTGTACAAGAAAAGGTATGCATTATCTTAGTTATTTCATGAATATATTTAACCACTCTATATTTAATGTCCACTTAATTCGATTTATTTATCAATCTTTTCTTAAGTTATGAGTTAAATTAGTAAATGAAATCAAAATATTGGTTGTGATAACGTTATAAACATTAGAAAGAAAATTAGATCCTTTTTATTAGATATTGTTTATCGCATAAAATTGATAACTAATTTCCGAATATTTATTTGGTTATAATCATATTAAAATCTCAAATTTAAACGACGTATCAATTCATATTTAAAAGATAAAATAATAATAATAGCTGAAGATTTAGCATATGTGGTCATGAGGATGATTATTTAAGCTATCGCGTCACATACAGTCTAACAACGTATCAAACTTTTGTTTGATTGATATTTAGTCTTATATGAGTATAGACGATGCAATAAAAATTAGTTATGAAATATATTTATATTTAGGTGCTTAGTTTGATTCAAAGCTGGGCCGAAGCATTTCGGGGTCAAACCGATTTACAAGGCGTAGTTCAAGTTTATAACGAATTGAAAAGCAAAGGTATCGAGTTTCCAAACGCTGAAGTCGAAGCGATGGCACCAATTCTTACTCCTCAAAGAAGTACACCAATTCCAGCAACAGTTACTGTTGGCGCTGCATCGGCTGCAACGCAAAGCCTACCATCTTCCACATTACATAGTGAATCACCGCCACAGGCGTCCAAACCTTTAAAATCTACAGTTCACGCCAATAGGCGTGCTTTGGTAACGCCATTAAATTTAAGTCCCGATCAAATGGCAAAATTAAAGAGCGAACTTGACATCGTTCAGGGAAATATGAAGGTTTTTAATGATATGTTAAATGAGTTAACGCCCGCCAATGAACACTCTGATGATTGGGAACTTCTAAACGATTTAAATGCCACCTGTCAGTCAATGCAAACGAGAATTGTGGAACTTATCGAAAAAGTGGCGAATGAAGAAGTGACAAATGAGCTTTTGAGAATCAATGATGAGCTCAATAATTTATTTCTCCGATACGAACGTCACGCGAAAAAACGTAATCCGCAAAACAAAATGAACGAAAGAACGGTTTCGCCACAGATCAGTCAAAATGAACCAAATGAACCCACACTTATTGATTTTACGGATGACTCTGCGGTATCGGTTACCAATCGACTCGCTTCCATTCAATTGAGTGGCATTAATGCGACCGCAAATAAAAATGTGGAAATCAATTCGGGTGATCATGACTTTGATATGTTCGCGCAGTCGCGATCAACGCCGCAAACTGGACCTAACAATTTAAATGCTAACAAAGGAATAATTGAGGTTTGCGTTACGAAACGTTGTATGCTATTATGTTAACTAATCATAATCGAATTACAGTTGGAAAAGGATCAAGACTTTGACGAAATGGAAAGATGGCTTAAAAACGAGCCAACAAATACCGGTATAACAACAACAGTCAGTACCGATTTTGATAGGTTTTTAGCGGAAAGAGCGACTGCTGTTGAACGTCAACCTGAAATTAGTGAAACTGGTCAGCAGAGAAACAAACCGAAAAACGACCAACAAAGCCTTTTATAGCTTGTTTTTATACTTTGTTTTAATTTTCATAAAATTAACCGAGAAATCTAAGTTAATGTTAATCTCTATTTCTGTTAAACATTAGATTTTATTTACTTCGATCTTAAGATTCATTAGTTACTTCTATTTTAGTTTTATTGATAATGAGTATCGAATACAGTGCAGTAACGTATATAATGACAGTTTATTAACCTGAAACTTAGTTTATTTTAATTATGATTAATAATAAAGTATTTTACATGAATTTTATCAATTTTTTCATTTCATCTTCAGATACGTTGATTATTTCATAACGTTCAAGCAAATGTGATAATTTTGCTGCCAATAAATGTTTGCATACTAATAATTCACCGTTTAAAGCTGTCAAATGTTATAGATTAGATGTTATTAAACCTTACATTTATTGATAACCAATCATAGCTCTTCTCTAGAATAGAGAAAACTTATTTTTCCCTTTTTTATGCCTAAAATGTTTTTAAATACCGCCTGCCTTATTCACGCTTATGAACAAAATTTGAAAAACAAAATTTTTTTTTCTAGTGAAGAGCTATGATGCTAATAAAAATTAATAAAATAACACGCATACAGCTAATAATGCACGTATATACAGTAATTATAAGGTATGATATTGGTGTTGGCTTAACTAACGGTAAATGAATTTAGATTAGTCTCTATGTGAAGTTTTTATATTAATTTTGGTAATCTATGGTTTTTAGTAGGTAATCAAATTAAACACTATTCGTGAAGAAATTTACACGTTTTAAATAAAGCGACTCAAGTTTACTTGACATTGAGATATCGCATACATTATAACGACGTCTAACTTGTCAGTCTAATCAAGTATAGGCTTATTGAACAACTGAAAAAAGAGTGGCTCCTAACTGATTGTTACGCTTTGATATAAGAGATATAAGTTAACTTGTGATCGTTTTTTATTGTAGAAATGTACTGGAATTATAATAATTTAAGATTTGGTGCTTGAGTGCGTTTATCAGATATTAGTAACTAAACAAGAACGACAAATTTATAGATGTCTCATTTTTTATAAGTCTAAAACCCCATGATAGCAATATGCCGAATCCCTTTATTAATATTTATAAGAAATTGATGAAACCTCTTAATAATATAGAACTGAGTACATATGAACGGACGGACAGTGCCATTTCCATACGTGAAATATTTACCGTTAAAATTGAAAGTCGTACAGTTGCAGTAATTAACGTCAATGAGACAAACATATTTATTTGTTTGAAAATGATTGGTTTGATGTTTGTATTGGATTTGATAGACTTGTTTGCCACTCGAACTCAACACCCGTTTCACGCAGTTATCGTCTATTAATTCTATGCTATCCACTAATATTTGACCGAATATTGAATATAAACTGTAAATAATATTGAATTGAAACTTTTAAAGTTTATTTATCGAAATATTTTTGGATTAATTCAAATACACATAACTGTAACTTTTGGTATCATTGAACTTAACCCATAATAATAGTAAACTTAATCAAAACCGTATAATCATTAAATCAATTTATATTAATTTTTATCAATCATTGACAATCAAAAATTATTATATATACGAAATTAGAAAATACATTATAGGAGTAACGTGTAAATGAATTTGATGACTACTGTTGCACTTACTTTTTAATAGTATCGTTGCTCACTTCAAAATAAATATAATATTATAAGCTTTAATTAAAGTAATCCATTTAAATGATGTGACTTACGTTCATGTTTTCCATCAATTAGATTATTTTCAAATAATTTATTAAAAATATCGTCAAAAATGTGTGTAAACATGACTGTAACAACTTTATAAGCAGCGCTATTATATATGTATGATCAGTAAAACCCATACACTAAATATAAGAGGGGTTTTCTCATATAAAGTTATAATGATTATCCAAATTTTGCAATGATTTTCAAAATTTTTATGATATAATTAATTTTTACGGATTAACGCTTATCCCGTAACGCAACCCGTTTATAATGGAAATTAGGTGCCTGACCCTTAAAAAATTTAAAACATAATTAATCTTTATTGATTTATAATATTCATTTCAAATCTTTTTACATATTAGTTTTACATATGTTATATGAGCAATTTTTAATATTAAAGTTTTAGTTTAAATTTTTTTAAACCACATAATCTATAAATAAAAGAAAATTTTATTTCTTTCAAAATAATTCAAGACCAATATTTTTATTTTAAAAATTGGAACATTGATGGTCCACAGATCATGTTAAAGACCACATTACACTCACTGATGGGGTAGGTTCGTGTTTTTGAATGTTATTTGGCGGCCTTGAAACATAGTTATATGGCGTAACAGCACTATCAAAGGCTACAAAAAGACACGAACCAAGCCCATCAGTGATTACACTACTTTAGGTTACTAGAAAGATATTTATGAAATTTATTAGGTTTCATTATGATTAAAATTCTCAGAGGTCAAAAATTGGAGGTAAAGTTTATAAAATTTAATTTAATTTTTAGTTAGCATTTTCTTGGTGTAAAGACAAAACTCCAGATTGTATTTAAGTTAATTTTAATTAAGAGGCACCCAAATTTTAGGATAAATTTAAAACAGCCCTAAATCATTGGTGTTTGGGACATACTAAACTTTAGATTTATTTAAAGTTGTTTATTTAGATAAACTTACCTTTAGTTACTTAGAAAGTTTTAACAAAATTACTTTATTTTTACACAATTGTATCAATTTGTAATGGGATTAAATTAATGATTAGTTTGACAACGATGTCACTATCACACCATAAATAAGAATTGTGAGTTAATTTTGATTAAAAAAATATCGATTTAACTCTTAAATTCATGCATCATTATTATAATGCGTGTCAGAAAAAATTTTATCTTTAAAGTAATCATATTTTGTTTATTACTATATTTAATTAGTATAATATTGATGTTAAGCAAAATGAATAGTTTAAAGTGTTTCACATCGCAATCAGATGGACAATTATGGTCAAATCATTCATCAATTATGATCACATTTGTAATCATTGAATTTGAAATGTTTGAAAATGACTTGATAGACACGATCACAAACTTATGTAACTTATCGTTAACCAGTAGAATCATAATCATTAGCGAAACCAATATCTACCCGCCATTACAATTACCACTACAACAGTGCGATATTAAATTAATAGTGACATCGACTGACCCGCGAAAGTCTATGAAACAAAGTTACGCCCAATACTATATCGACACCGATCTCCTATTTATTGTTCCCGATTCCGTTAGAATTGTGTCCACTAATATTATTAATGATTTGTTGAGCCAATTAGACAATAAAATCAGTGCGATTATTGTACCGATTAATGGTCATAAACAATATTCTCGTAATTGTATTAATATGAATATAGATATAAAAAGGTGGACATTAGTGTATAATCGGAATAATCATAACAGTTCTTGCGATGTTTTCGATAAGAATAATGCGGTTTTAATGCGAAAAAATGATTTGTTTCAATTAAATCAACCATTCATGCGACCTTTCATTCACTCATTTTGTATACAGTCTAAAATACGTAACATTCAATTAAAATTATCGCAAATATCGTTATATAAAGCCAAACAATTGTTTGCACCGAATACGCGATCCGAAATGAAATCGGAAATGCTTTCAAAACAGAGGCTTAACCTGCTTTATCAGTCGTTTGGAATTAAAAAAGTGATAGACTTTAATGGAAATATTGAATGGTACGGATGCACAAAATCAACGAAACGTTGCTTTCCTACTGTAATCGATGACACACCTGATTACCTTTACACTGACCGATGGACACCTCCGTGCTGTTTAAACAATTTAGAGACAACCGCCAAACACGTGTTCACCACATTAGAGAATTGCGGCGCACGTTATTGGTTAGAGGGTGGCTCTCTATTGGGTGCGGCCAGAAATGGCCATATTATTCCTTGGGATTATGATGTGGATATAGGCATTTACGCGCAGGATATTGGTAATTGTTCGCATTTCAATTATATCAAACATTCGCCAATAATTGATGAAAAAGGATTTTTATGGGAAAAAGCGATTGAGGGTGAATTTTTTAGAGTACACTTTAGTGCCTCCAATCGCATTCATGTCGATATATTCCCATTTTACTCGAAAAATGGAATTATGACTAAAAATACGTGGTTTGAATCTCATCCTCAAGACAAAGAATTTCCTGAACATTATTTGAAACCATTGACAAAAATTCGTTTTATGAATCGAGAAGTATTCGCTCCAAATAATGTTCAACAGTTTTTAGAGTATAAATTTGGCAAAAATGTAATCAATAATCCACAATATCCAAAACCATCTTTAATTAATTTAAATAAAACAGATATTATATTAAGTTATTACAAATGAATCTTAATTTTATTCTAGCTTTTTAGCATCTTAGGTATACAGTAAATTAATATGCGTTTTATTAATGGTGCTAATAGTGTCACTTCTCATAGATATAACATTACGATACATTAAAAATTTTCGATATGTGAGTTTTAGATTAATTTTTAAAAAAAGTCTATTAATGATTTAAAAAATAACTGCTTTATCGTCCATATGTGGATATTTTTAATTTTTAAATATGAGATTTCACTTTTAGAAATCGAAATCAAACCATATTCAAAATTTTAACCAAACCATTAGCAAATTCATTTTATTTACTTTTTCTGATAATAACATAAAAATCACTAAATGATGGAAATTAAGAACATAAACATATTATAAAATAACATTAAAATAGATAATGATATTAATGTTAAATAATGAAGAAATTTATTTAATAATATTTCAATTAAAAATTATATTCACAATGAAATATAATAGCATTTAATTAGAAACAATTTTAGTTTGTATGTCATTACAACTTTTACTTCGCTTTAAAATTCATGCATTAAATACCGTTTTTGCACAATTTCGTAACTTATTTGAAATATGGCAGCTTTTACGACAAATATAAATAATTATTGCGAGTATTTAGTGTTTTAATTATTTTGTTTGGTACTCCTAATTCTTCCGATGTGATGATTTGTTTCTCTGCCTTCTTTAGCCGTAGACAATGACTTTCTGATGTGATCGTCTTCGTCGTCACTATTATGACTCGTCATACTGGCAACCGCTCCTCTAGTGCTGGTCGCCTGCATTAGTTCCATATCAGGACCTGTCCTATTCTCGTATAATAGTATATTCAGCGTTTCTTCGTATATTCTTGCTTCAGGAAATTCAACCTGAGCTCGAAAAATTGGGAGAAAATATTATAATTAGAAAATACGGTAATAATACTTGTATACTATTGATAGACAATGCTATGCTTAGCTTATAAGATTCACAGCTCAATATGGCAACAAGTCTAGGCATTATTTGGAATAAAATTAAATTCTATAGGCTTTTAAACTTTTTTCAATTTATAACAAATTTGAAAGATATATGGAGTGCTGTTGAGACATAAAATAAAAAATTGTTTAAAAGCATTAAATAATACAGATAATAACTAAATTTTAAAATCTATTGATCAAACATTGTTATAAATAGTACTTCAGCGAGCGTTTAGGATATTTTCATTCATTCTTAGTTTAGCTGCCGACGAGTTAACATCAAAACTGTTCTTATAGATACAATTAGGCGCGTGTCATAACGTTTTAGTTTAATTAGTAAGACGCATGAGGCCAAAATTAACTCATATTTGCCCCGATATTAACCATTTCTGACCCGATTTTGTCTCAATTTAAGCCCTGTTTAGCCACTATTAAAACCAATTTTGACCTAATTTTGTTCATTTTTTGCCTGAATTTTGTGATCTAAAACGTCTACAGACAGATAGAAAAGGTCTACATCCTGACAGACAGACAGACAGGTGAAATGTCAAAACCAATAGCTGACTTTTTCAAAGTGAGCTAATAATGGTAATTATTACGGTATGAGAGTAACACAAGATCTAACCTTTGTATGTTTTTTGTCAGTTGCGTACACAATAGAAGTGCAGCAAACTTCTGCCACTTTCTTTCCGTGACCATAGAAAGACCAGCAACAGATTTCATTACTTCCAATCACATCTTTAATAAATAACACGCGTCCACTAAATCTAAGCGATAATTTATCAAACAATTCTAAATTTTTAAGTAAGTTATCGTCAGAAGTGCTCGTATATGAATATTTATTATTGTGTCTATTAATCAATAATTTCACGATCGGTTTGCTGGTTGTATTAAGAAGAACCGATTCTTCTTTGGCAGAAGTAATTAACGGCACTCGACATATAGGCTCAGCAGATGATGGCTCTTTCCAACGACTCAACGAATTTTCGCACGCGTCCATCAGTTCTTGTATGAGATAATATTTTGCTTCTGCCAGCAGTTCCTAAACAAAACAATAATATCACATGGAATTAGGCGTAACGATATTATAGGCTAAAGCCAATGTCAATAATTCACGCAATAATTATAATATGGCATATTTTGTCCAAATTAAGACAATATTTTGCCACACTTTCTAACAATTCTATAAAAGCGTAATTACCATTAAATCTCGTTGAGAATCGGGTAAAGGAATCAATCCATCCCTTAAAAAATTCAAAATAGTGCCAAAGTATTTGCCACATCTGTCGATTAAAATCCAACCTTATTTTAACAAATAACTTCAATTAAATATTGTTTATCACAAATAGCTATTAATTCAAAATGATAATGACTTTTTTGAACAAAATCCATCAAATTTGAATTATTTATAATTAAGTAATAATAATAACAATATGTATGGTTGGTTAGGTATACCTTCGGAATCAGTTAATACTTCCATACGTCCGCTAAACATAGCTCTAAGCATAGAGTCATGTTTGGTTAACGTGCCAATAGTGGTGTAATGAAGACTACCACCGATATTCAGTTTGACGTATTGCGATGGTGCGCCACATATTACCGTTCTTTGATCGCCTGACATATCACTAATTATTAAATCAATCGATGTTTATGTTGTGATTGTAAACTATTAAATAGTATGCGTCATACACATACGTAAAACAATACACATAATATGTTACGCTATAAACAGGGGCTTAATGTAAACATAACGTCAAATACTTTATTTTTCATTAGAAAAACTGCATATTAATTTAAAGTTTTTGTAAAGAATAAAATTCTGGGCGTTGTTGTAATTTTACTTACGTTAAACTTAAAAATAAACCCTACAACTTATTAGAATTATTTGATCTAAAAAAATTGGATATATTGTCTGTTCGTTTATTACCAAAATTCACTCACGACTCAAATTAGTTTTTGACATATGGAGTTGTCGTATTTATTATCATAAATAATAAATTTTTATTACAGATAAATAGTTACAGAAAAACTACATTTTTTAAATTAACTCTATATTGTCGTAGAGAGTTAAATCTAACTAAATAAACTACAATCAAAATATAATTATTAGCATAAAAAACTACCATAAGAATTTATTCAATAGATCTATGATAGCAATAATGCCTTAATCGCTTTAAATAGACGTTTGAACGATTTAACAAATATAAATTGATATTGTTTTAATTCTTTACCAAAAATTTATTAGCATAATGCAAGTTTCCAGACGCTGATGGTCTAAGAGGTCTACTTTTGAAAATTTTGGAAAATACAAAGGGCAGGTGGACTGGAGGGATACCTCTCCCCAAGAATTTTAAAAAGTTGACTCCTACCTAAAATACCTTCGATATACATTAGTTGGTAAATAAATGACCTTAAGAGTCTGACTTAATTTACGGCATATAAATTTATATTTTTATAATTTTCGATGAAACTCAATAACACCAAATTTTATTCAAATCAATTTTAATTATTGAAAATAAGTTACAAATTGTTTTCAATTAGTTGGGAATTAAAAAGAGCTAATTTTAAATAGTTAGTGGATGCGTATAAGAAATATTTACATTAAATTAATAAAATATACTAAACAATGTGATTTGGATTTTTACGTAATATAACAAAGCCCTCGAGAACGGGAGTGAGCGACAAATACTCCTCAGTGGCGAGTTCTGCTCTTTCACCCATAGCTAGCAATACAGGTGTGGTATGAGTTTGAAAGCCAGTGATAGTCTTAGGCTTACCAGCCTGTCCTACGACGTCAACTGCTTGTCCAACGCGTACCGGAACCGGTAGTGGTTGACACTCTTCGTCGAATGTGATCAGCATTCGTGGTTGAATGGCTGTTACCAAATAATACAACAAATAATGCGATTTCATTATTGTTGTTTTAACGTCTAATAAACTCAAAACTGTTGATAAAATGCCGGCCAAAGCGGTAGACATTAATAATTGTCGATCAGAATTAAACGGTGACAGAGTTAACGTTCCTTTTCCCAGATGTACTAATCCTTGAGCTATTCTAACCATAAAAAGACAGTTTTGTTCTTTTGCGTGATACTGAGCCAATTGTCTAAGCATTGTTGCGAGTCTGGCATTATTAGTTCCCGCACCTATTAATCCCATTGCAAATATAGCATTGCAAGCAACATCGGTGTCCGCGTCGTGACTAAATTTGCTTAACGTTTCAACGATATTTAGTTTAGGATTTGACACCGAAATAATAGCCAAAGCGAGTGGTACTGCTCTTTTAATCATAGGCTCGCCGTAACGAAGAAGATGACCAAAAGTGCGAAATGCCATATCGCAACTTATTTCCTCAGCCATAGCTATTAATGCGATTCCAATGGTAGCCACAGCCTGTTGCCAACCAGAGTCAGGTGTGTCTGTTTTACTCGCCGCAGAACTAGTTTTCTTTGATGATGTGGAAGACGCTGACGATGAAGAGCTAGTTTGTTCCTCACTCTCTTTCTCCGTTTTTTCCGAACAGATATGAAGCAAATTTTGAATTTTCAAAACATTACCCGTTGCTGCGTACGCGCAGATATCAACTAAAGTAGTTGATAACGATTTGAATGCCTGGTTTTGAATAATCTGAAGCGCAGCCTGTATAGCGTCAGAACTCTCTTGCTTTCCTAAATAGCAAAGTCCGAGTGCCAGCGGAAGAAACCGCGCAAAGTTATCTTTTACTTCAAGATCAGTCTTTTCGATTAAAACTTGCATAATACTGGAAGTGACGTCACCATTACCAGAGCCAACAGCGATAAGACCGCAAGACAGAGCAGTCACGCCAATCACTTCCATCGTTGATTTCGTTTCAGATAATACCGGTAACAATACAGATAGAATATCCTTTCTGTTGGAACCAGCGTAAGCGAGTCCGAGGCCAATGATTGAGCCAATTCTCATTGGCATCGAGTTATTAGTGACATAATCTGCAAGAAGTGCGAGCGCGGGATCGCAGTCATTACGTACACCGCAATTAACAATACCGCACGCAAGCAATGCGCCAGCTTTTATGTAATCCTCGCCCGAATATAGATACTTATCGATCTGAGCCAAACCTCCGTCCACGTCCCACAGTAATATAAGACCTAACGAAGCCGTTGCACTTAACATTCCGTGATCTTTATTCTTATAGAGCCATTTATTTCCTTCTTCGCAGAGCAGTATTTTGTCCTTTCCAAATGCTGCGTTAACCAAACCATTAACGAAAGAAGACGCTAAATTGGCGCGAGCAGAGTCAACATTGGCTGATGTGCCAAATGGTGGCCGAGTTGTGCTCTCCAGGTGTGTCTTATAGATGTCGTCGGGTGTCTTTGGCTCCATTATGTCCAATTCTCGCGCTAACGTAAGAAAGTGCGTGTTTAGCTGTGTATTTGATATAATATCCACCAAATCCTGATCATCGTTATCATCCAATAAAAACATTTGTTGTCTGCCAATCATGAAAGCCATTTGTTTGAGAATGCTTTGATCTTTGCATAAATCGAATATACTCTTAATTTGAGTCAAATCTTGCAATTGCATGGCTAAGCGTAACGCTTCCGGATATTTATTATATTTAATAAATATTTGAAGAGCAGTTTTAAGTAAATTCGTATTTTCGGGATCGGGAACGAACGTCACGCAACTCGTCAGGTATAAGCAAACTCTTTGGCACAGATCCTCGTTATCGATGTACTGCTCCAGAAGATCCAGTCTTTCGATTTCCATTAAAAGGTCTGCAGCTTCTGCTTCGGCGTTATGCGTCATATTATATGGTATGATGTCATTAACCAATTTAAGAAGAACCAACTTTTGTTCGTCAGTGCTGTCATCCTTCTGCCACTGAGTGGCGATCTCTCCAGACAAGTGTCTCACGTACTCGTGACCCCACGATCCAATCTGCTCGTGACTTCCGAGTAAACGATACTTAAGACAATCATTTTGGTCGGTCTGAGTTTGATTTGTTTCGTTAGTGAGAGTCATAGCCATAATCGATATGATGTCAGCCATAAAGCGTTTTGTCTGATCGGTAGGCATTGTTTCGTAAAGTTGTTTAAGCGTTTCATAATGCGGTCTCAGAAACTTCAATGGTTTTGGGACACTAGTCATCGATGTGGTAGCACTGCGTATCTGCACTCTTAGCGATTCCAGTGCCGACATGTACAACGATTGATCGCTCTCTTTGAGTCGTGTGATCAACATTTCCAACTCTTCTCTCAATTGTTTGTCGGCATCACTTAAATCCGCATCACTTGATTCCACCAAACTCTTCTCTTTACCCTTTACTTCCTCTTTTTTCTCATTACTTTCGTTGATTGTCTTGTCCTTCATTTTGTTATAGTTTAGGGTTTAATTAATTCAAATAAAAATCTTGTATATCTAATACGAAAACAAAATCTCATGTAACGTACGGTTACAGTGCAATAATAATAAATGCTGATTCATTACATTAACGCATATAACGTACGTTTTTATAACCAGAAATACTATCAGTTCGATGTCTAATAAAACTCCAAATTTCAAAAGCTTCGTAAACTGTTCAATAGAGGGCGCATTACATTAATATTTAGTCACGTTTTTCGATGCACGTTACCAGTATTTATTTATGTATTTTATTTGTAATTTAATTGACGGCAAATAAGTATCGGATCAGTGAAATGAGCGACGAAACGAAAGCTATAGATTTAAGTATAGAGGATGAGGTATGAGTTAAACGATACTTTAATTATATTATAATAGTAATAACTAGCGATCACTTGACAGGACATGGAAGATATGGACGAATCAGTTTGGGAAAGAGTTTACGGATTAACGGAAATGTTTCCGCAATCAGTACGCAATTACGCCTACAATATAACTAATAGCTCAGTAATTGGCGCACAATTTATTTACGGCTTTAGTCGATCTGTTATGTGGATCTTATTCACTTCAACAGCAATTCTTGTGGCACCGCTTGCCTTAGAGATGGAGAGATCGCAAATGGAAGAGTACAACAAACTACAGCAAAGACAAGTATAGCAAATATTTTATAATAAATAATAACAATTGGTTTATTGATTATTGCGTTTAATAATGTATTTATACGATTTGTAGATATTGTTGGGACCAAATGCGTCGATGTCTGGATCGCCATCATTACCAAATTTACCACAAATACCGCAACGATAATCGCATGTTTTGTTTTATTTTAATTCACTGTACGGTAGTTTTGTATTTAAATTGAGCTAATTTTGATCAAAATATGTCAATAGAGTAATAACTATTAGAATATTCATTAAAAAATATCTATAATTATATAAAAAACTTACACAAATTTCCAATATTTAGTTCATAAATGATATTTGAGTGGTTAAACGTCTTATGAACCCATATTTCCAAATCAATTTTTTTCGCATACAAATATGAAGAGTTTATTTTATTTAAATTTAATCAAATTGATATATGTCTAAACGCTTATGTATTTTGAGAATGGTTGGTCAACGATAACACCAAATTTATTTAACGTATTACCGTTTTGCGCCTCATTATCCCCAAATGGGGGATATTAAAAATCACGGTAAAATCGGAAAACTGGTCCGTAACTATGGAGCATAAACCGAGCTTATCCCCAACCCCTCACCACGACTCACAATATACCCCAGTGGGGTATAAACCGAATTATGGTAATAGACAGTAATGTATTCAAATTTAACGCAAATTTTTAATGATTATGTTAATAATTGAATTGTGACATCGATTAGAGTTTTGTTACGCGTTAACGCGTGCCAAAACTTAAGAAATTATTCATACAATTCATAAATAAACAAGAATGCCTTTTTTAGGCTAATTCCTACTTATGTACCAAAAATATAATTTTCTCAACATAGATAAAAAATGCAAAATCCGTTTATAAATTAAAGAAATAGGTGAAATCCCATTATTAAAAAACTTGGCACAGACAGACGGACGGACATACATTGTCAAAACCATAAGCCAGCTTTTTTTATAAAAAGTGAGCTATAAATTATGGGAATTTTTCCATAAACTCTTCAGCCTTTTTAGAAGTTCGAGACCAAGTGTCGTTTAAAACGTAATTATAATCCTTTTTAACAATGACTATCACATGTGCCGGCGGTATGTCATAACTCTTCCAAATAATAGCTGAATTAAATTTGTAACGCATTTCAGTTTCAGCTTTGACTATAATTTCATTTGTAAATCTTATTTTCTTTCCCTTATATGGTGTCAAATGAAATATTATGTATTTTCGAAATATAATGTCATTAGTATTAATATCTTTTATCAAAAACTGAAAATAGATTTTTTCGTCGCATTTATTTCCATTTAACTCAATTAAATAGCAAATTTTTATTTCGCCATCGGGTGAATATTGATCAAGTTTCGGTTCCTGTTTTTTAAAATATAACGCAAGAAATACTATTCTATTGATCTGAACATATTATATTCCATTAGTAGCCGATTATATTCAATAAGAAAATTGTTAAAAAATATCTTAACGCTATAACCAGATTTAGTTCTTAATATTTGTTCATTTAATCCAAAGTTTTCGATAATGTGCGTCAAATTTTTAGCATTTAAAGATTGATAAACTGTCGCTAATTCTTCAATTAAATTAGATTATGTGACTGAATGTGCGAATGTTTTGTTTCAATTTTGATACTCGTATATTGAAGCGGCGGGAATATTTTTTGAATTTATTGAAAGAGTAAAGCAACTCTGCTCAAAGGTAACGCAAACATCGGTACAGTTTAGGAATACTTGCAAAACCGTAAAGATAGCACATCCATATATTTTATTTGATATACAAATTGGATTAATCTACAAAATAGTACAAAGTAAGTAACAAATTCTGTGTTAACACAGGCTTTGTGCTCACCGTGTAATTAAATTTGCCATTAATTAATAAATGATTTAGAGCGTTGAAAGAGCATTGATTGCGTGCAATACTGTCATCACTGTTATCTGACGTGAATTGTAATCTTTCGTTTGTTTGACGATTGAATAACATTAATTTATTTGTAGAAGTGAACCGCATATCATAAGTAGTGTGATTGTGAACAAAATTAGTTTCAAAATCAGCACATAGAATTAATTTAAAACGCAGTTTGTCGTGACCAGTTGTTTTTACTGAAATCGTTTGGCTTCCAGTAAAATCATAGGTAATTTTTTGTGGCGAATCAAAAACAGGCATTTCATCCATGTTATAAACAATAAAATTACCATTACTCTCATCACGCACTTAATCGATTTTATTGAAAAAATCTAATGCTATATCCTTAGCATCTGAAGGAACTTTTTGACCGATAGAAGTGACAGTTCGTGAGGAAATTTTATTTCTTAATAACCATCTTTTAAGCCAACCTCGTGAAGCCTTGAATGGTTTCTCTCGTCTTGTTTTGCTATCTTTGTAAAGATTATTATATTTAGCAATAGCAGCGTCGCAAATATCTTCGCCATCAACAGTAATGCTTTTTT
>JAQIXJ010001126.1:0-23334 GCA_034700185.1 Phthiracarus laevigatus
TCCCGCTTTTAATACATTTTGGTTCCCGATTCCCAACCGTTTTGACCTGTTTTTAGTCCCGGAAATCTCTTTCCCTAGTAATAACAATTCAACCGGTGTAGGAAGAGGTGTGGGATTGTCAAATTTTTTTGTTACCTATATTTTTCGATTTCCCTTACCTAATAAAGTGGTTTCGGAAAATACGACTTAATACACTCGTATTCCCTTTTTAATTTCAACATAATAAAATTTATGCTTTAGTCTGGAAATAATAAAACCTCAAGTCCCTGAAAATGGTTATCCAAAAATTGCACAGAACTTAAAATTCATGAGTTTAGATAATCATTTATTATTATATATTACTTATATTTGCTTTTATTTAAATTTAATAAATAAAATTAAGATTATATTCCATATTTTTAATTTTATTTTTTACAAAAAAAAAATAATTCCTTTGACAATTATTCAAAGATTTATCTACTCCTTGAATATAACCTTATAATTTATATTCTGATTAAAATAATAATTTAATTTTTAAAAAGTTTAAAACTAATGGTTTCAATTTATTTTTAACCCTAAAAACAAATATATCTTATAAATCAATAATTAAAATAAGAGTTGAAGCTCGCTTAATCATTGAATATTAACGCAAAAATATATCAACAATAATTTAAAATATTTAAAAAGTTGTTTAAAAGAAATTCAAAAAAAAAATTATGCTCATAAAAAGATTGGGAAGATTTTCAAACGCAACTGTACTGTACATTAAAGTAGCATTGCAGTCATATTACCTTGAAAAGTGCCAACATATAAACAGACAGATAGCAAAGATTTTATGTTTCGGTCCCACAGTCAAGAGTTATTTATTATGAAAACAATAATAGAAACAAGCTTATTTAATATGTATTTACGACGGAAAATGTAAATCTGTTAAAACGAATTAAAAAAATATCTGTGCATACTATATTCGGTGTGATAAAATTTTTCGCATTGAAAACAACTTGGAAATAAGTAATCTTTTAATTATAAGCATGATTTATTGGTGCCAATGGTAATTTCAAGGGCAAGCTATATACAAGTCAACATCACTTTTTTTGTGCCGGCGATTTAAAAGCGATTTTTTAATAGAAAATTCACACTACGAAAAACTTTATATTTTGATGAGCGTTTTGCTTAAATTAATGTCAAGGTATAGTACCTTACTTTTACTCGAAATTGATTATAGTTTATAGTGAATGGAATATTAAAAATTTTTTGGCTATCAAATACAAAAGTACAACTGTTTTTTTCGGGATTACATTAAATTTATGATTTTATGTCACTCCAAAAGAATACGATAAGTGTAGATCTATGTACGAAACGACCATAAGACTTAATATTTTTTTAGCGATAAACTCGCGTTTATCGGTTAAATTTCATTCGTATTCAACTCTACAGCGTTTTTGTTATCACTTTTTTTGACACAATCATTGACACAATATTTATGCAATAAAAAAAATTAGATAACGCAGAACAAGGGCGAACACTATGGACGCAGAATCTGGCAATTTTTATACGAATTTCAAAATCATTATTTTCTAAAAAATTCTAAAAATAAAAAATAATGTTTATTCTGAAAATATAGTTTTTGTTAGATTATTTATAAATAAAAAAATTGATTTATGTATTAATTAGATAAATCCTTTTTTAAAGTACCGATTCGTTTTTTATCAAATGATTCTGTTTTTAAGTCCTAAACAAGAATGAACATTGTATTAGCTTCACTTTCTACTAGAAAGTTTCTAGTCCCTCCTTTTGCTATTTCCCATCTTTTATTTCGGCCAACACATTGGTCTTTCTCAATAGTTATTGAATACATTTAAGTTTGAGTCACTGTGAGAAACTTATGATAAATATTTTTCGATGTAAAAAATTGTTCATCACAGCAGGGTTAACGCGAAAACTTTAAATGACAGGCAGTTTAGGCAATCTCAATATGTATTAGTTTATTAAAAACGTTTTTTAAGAATATATTTAATTATTTTCTTTGAATTTAAGGAAATAATGCGAAGTGATAGCTCTCTAATATTCTAACTCATTTCAACTCAATTATAATTTCAGTATCCAAATCAAAATTTAATTCAACTTTAGATAAAGTCCACTGTAAACACATGATATGATGGACGGACAGACAGATATTGTCAATTCCATAAACTATGTTTATTCGAAACTAAACTAAAAATTTGATTAATAATGTAAATTTTTTGCAGCTATTTAAAAATAATTAATAGATAGTTAATTTTTGTTAAATTTAAGAAATAATTTTATAATTAAATTTTCTAAATGAAATACAGTAATTATCGTTAATCGGTGCGTTTATCAATTTTTTTAAATCAAAATAATTATTAGCTGTGTTTTAAAATTTAGAAAACTTATATACGTTTTCACGTTAGATACTATAATTTCGTTTTGGATTCTATTCATAAAAAAGGGAATCAAAAAATATAGAGGACGGATGATAAACTACTGACAGACAGAATATCAATACTATATGATTACGAAATATAATTATGAGTTTATAAACTAGTAATATATACAAATACAAACTACTCTACCATTGAATACCGCACTTATAATCAATAGTAACGAAAATGATTAGTTAACGATAATTTAGTTCAAACTTATTATGTACGTATTTACTAAATATTGGGAGATTAATATTTGCCTTGAATTAATTCTGTTATTTTGCATACATTATCATAAAAAGTGTATTTTTAGCTCATCATGCGTTAGCTTATAATTTTAAAAATATATATGCCTGTACGGTATTATTACTAATTATCTTCTTATTTTTTGACGAAAGGCAAAAATGTAATGTCAGATAATTTTAAGACAAATTAAAATCATTGTTAGTCTATTTAATATTTAGGCTGTTTATAGTTGATATTTAATATAATGAAAAAAATACAATTTAACTAATAAGGTAAGGTAAGATAAAATACTTGATGTGTGGCATAAGTACAATAAAGTTTGATAAAAGCTAAAAAAAGAATTTTATCGTAAAATATTGTTAGCGTTGTTATATCCGCTATTGTAAACAAAACATTGGTGCGAATGAACAATTTAGTTCTGAAGGTTAAGTTTTAAAAATAATTGAGAATCAAATTGTTCGGTTGGTTCAGTTGGTTTATAAAATGTTAACATAAAAAACATATCATTTGTAAGATACATCTTTTAAGATACTGCAAGTAAGATATGATCCAAAATTGATAACATTTCAATTCGGTGTTTTATTTTAAGAGTGTGTCAGCGTCTGAAGGCATTGTGTCAAAATTTTATGTGGCGACAAACAGAATGACATTTCAAATTTAAAACGAAGCGAGTCTTAAAAAAGACTATAAATGTAGATCACCCTCTTATAAAAAGGTCACTTAAAATTTGTAGGCATATCTATCTAAACTGAAACACTTATCCATTCTGGGATATTTATTGTTGGGAACGGAACGGTACTGTTAGGTAACTGATGTATCATACCTTCCATCCACATCACAATAGATGTTGGCGCTGCTGTTGAACTATTTTCAATGTCTGTTTTGATAAACGGTTTATAGCGAAACTTTTCACAAAATATAACATTTGGCATATGATTCAAATCGAATAAACTAATTTTTTGACAATTATCGGTAAATTTGAGCGAATTAATTAATAGTAATTCGTCGAATTCACCAATTTTACCGCAGTTTCCAATCAATATATTATCGATACGAATAACATTAGTAAATCGAATCAATGACTTTCCCTGAAGCCCTAATAAGTTCCACTTAGAAATTTTATTAATACACGAAGGTTTCGGGCATAACTTTCCGCGACCGGGTTTCCGATTAATTCCTTTCGATGAATAATCTTCTAACATATTTCGTTTATCGGCGCCTTTCCATCGCTGAACGATTCCACACGGCAGTTGACTTATAAACAAAGTAACATCGAAATTATCCAATGACTGCATACCATAGTTTATTCTACTTATTAAGTGTCTTTTAAACGCTCTCTTAAGCAACGATTCGGCGTGACAGTCAATTATAGTGTAGTTGTTCGTGTTTTTGGTCACACATTTAGTTCCGGTGGTTAAGCAAACTAAATCTTTGCTTTTATCGGTTTTGTTTTCCAACACAATAGCGGCTAAAACAGTGTATTCTTTTTCTTTTACCGGTTTTCCTGAATTTCCTAGTTATTTCATAAATGAAAAAATAATTAATTTTTTTTCTTTTTTTTAACAATTAAAATTATTTATAAGCATTATTTTTTCCTCTTAAAAAGAAAGAAAATTAATTTGTGAATTAAGGTGTTTCCGAAATATTTTCGAATTTTAGAGCAAAACGTGTTTCGTAGCGAAAAAACGTCTTTATTTACGACCCACACTGATCCATGCGATTTTGATAACGTGTTTTTGGCAGAACCACAGAAACGTAATTATGACATTATGATGAAACATGTGTATTCATGGTGTAGCGTTTTTTTTATTCAAAAAACGATTGAAAGAAAAAATTTAAATTAAAGCATTCGTAATTTGCATAAAGCTATAAAACCTTCAACCTTTAAACTTGTCTCTACAGATCGTAAAAAAGAAGCATAAATGCGTTGTAAATTCCAAACGAGCTTAGTCTATATCTCTCGATCTCGATCTACCAAAATATATATACACTGCACACACACAAAAAAAACGCAAAATATACTGCAAACTAAAATATGGTCTTAAAAAGTGAATAAAATTAGCTTTATTTATATATCTTATGATAGCCTGAACGCAAACACACTCTCGTGCACAACAAATGCCGAAGACTTGTTTAAACTTCTTAGTGCATACTTTTTTTACTTTTTATTTTGGTTATGAAAGAAATATTAATTTACACTAAACCTATGTTTTGTATGCATCGTTGTATACAGAAATGGAGGCATAATTTATTGCTAACTCATGTCTTAAGATTAGTCACACTAACTGACCGACTACTCTCTATTAGATAAGCGACTTCTGATTTACTCACTACCGAACAATGTTTTAGAAATTTCATACATCAATCGCTATAGTAGAGTCATTTTCATAAATATGATATATGATAGTAAGTGTAAGATAGAGAGAGAGAGAGAGACTGTGCAAATATTTATGTGATGAATGTACTGAAACAGTATTGTGAGAAATGCTTAAATGTCGCAAAGAAAACAAACAAACATATACCGTGATTATAATTTATCTTTATATGTGTTAACAAATTTGAATTTATAAGTCTCAGGCTCCGCATCGCATTTAAATTGCGCATAAGTAATTGCCGTAACTATTAATTCTGAATAATTATGTAAAAAAATTTTTGTTGGTTGATATTTGTTTTGCGCGAAACTGTTTTTGAAGAAGTGGTATGTAATTTATTGTTTATTGACTTGAGTTATCACGTACGCCTGCATTGTTTGACTGTCGAACGCATGCCCGAACTTTGGATTTCACTTTCAAAAAAAGTTGATTTTGTCGCCAAAAATTTAATCTAATTCTTAAATTTTTAAAATCTCTACTTAATACTGTAAGTTTTCGTATAGTTTTGGCCACTCATTAGAGTTGACGAACATTATCACTTGTTAACACCAAATCAATTATAATTTATAATTTTCGTATTCTGGCAAAACGACGTTTTTCTGAGAGATAAAAATCCAGTGTTTGACAGCATAAGCAAACAGGTAGGGATAACAAACTCATTTCAGTTTCGCATATTTGTCTTATCGCTAGAAGATAGTTCCAGTTTTGTTTACCTTTTCTGTTTTCCAAATAAATTTTTTTTAAAGTTTACTTTTTTCCTTGAAATTTCGTGTCAAACTAGGTATATATACTGTATATTTATTATATGTGGAATTAGGCAATATATTACAGACGAAGTAGTCTAATGTCTAGTTTTTTAATGAGAAAATGTTTGCTTAGTTTATTGAATTATTATACTAAATTACGGTTTATTTTCTTCTAATTAAGTTATTAAAATTAAGTTTTCAAATTAATATTCAAATTAAATTACCATATTAACTATATTACTGTCTAGCATACGGTATATTAAATAATATATAACTAAAATCTATAGAAAAAATATAATTTGTATTTAATTTACATGATCTAATTTATCACGAAATATCTTATTAAAACCTCGGCTGAACACAAACTAAACGCATGCTACGATTCGATTCTATTCGCTCCAAATATTTACAAAGTTATCGTAAATACGTTTTATACAAATAACCAGATTATATGCATTATCTTTAAACAAATGGGAAAATGCGAGCGAAAAAAAAGGAAACGTCAAAACGAAGGGAAAAAATGTTTAGTCGTTACAAAAAAAATTTTATATTATGTAGATATCTATAATAAATAAGAAAATATTTTTTTACCCAGTTTATTATAACAAGCCGTGCACAGATCTGCGACTTCATCGCACCATGTTTTTAACGCGTCACACATTGAATACAATATGTTTCAAAAATAAAAACCGTGTAATCACTAATTTTTTGCTATTATTTTTCTCCGCGAACAATGTGTGCAAATGTACTTTTAATATATTATTCTTTCTCATTCGTTCACTCCATCTCTTTAAACGAAAATATAAAAAAAATATTGTTTAGATAATTTACTCGATTTGGCTTTAAGTAGGAGTTTTAAAATCAGTGGAAAAAAGAGAAAGAAAAAAATCCAAAACAACGAAATAGTTGTCTGGAATGTTTCACTTTGAAATCCACATTACTGTTGAGCTAAACATGCTTTTGGATTCTGCGCATCCCTTTTCAAAGTGCAGACTAAATAACTCGTATTCCCGTTATGTTCGCTTTTCTGAATCCTAAACCACTCATTCTCGTTCATTCTCGCAAAATAGCATTTTTGTTCGGTTTAAAGTCTGATGCGATTAAAAAAATTTTTTTGTTTTGATGCTAAAGCGATAAAACTAAATATACGGCCTAAACCTAAAGTGTTTCGCTTTGGTATTACAAAGAAGAGAATTGAAATAAAAAGCTAGTCTATATAGTCTGTATGTTTTAAAATGTTAAACTGCTAAGAGAGGCAAAAAAAATCGTTATCAGCAGTCGTACGATTTCGTAACAAAATTCTTGTTTTGATGCGTAGTCGAGAAAATGCTATTTCTAGATGCGATGTTCGTTCGTTAGTGCGCTCAAAACCAAAATGCATTTTTGCTGTGAATCTAAATTTATCTATTGCTGACAATCTTTTTTAATCATTTAGTAATTTACCACTACATTAATCCAGTTCCAAATTTTTTTTCGGTGTGTAGTTTATTAAATGTTCATTAATTATTATTTTTTTCGTAAAAAAAGTTAATAATTTTCCAAAAGTTAACTGAACTTTCTTTTTCTTTTAAAAAATTGATATTTGGATCTATAGACGCTATTCGCATCAATTCGCTAAAATAATATTCGTCATTCCAATGATTGGTGTATTTAGTTAGAGTACATAATTGACAAATGGACTGTTCCCCCAAAATTCAGATTACACTCTGAATTAAACAGAAACAACACGTGTAAGGAAACTGACTCTTACTCAGTTTTAATTCAATACTCATATATTACTGATTACGAGTGTCGGCAAAAACGGAAAAATATTTATAATTAAATAGTTGAAATATTTTTCAGTAAACATCTTTAAGAAATGTCAAGTGCTGTGGCTGTGAGTGGTGTTGTATCGTCGTTACCCAATAATACTTCGATTATTAACGATATTAACGACACTAATCAACAAAATACGAATGATTTTAATGGGGACACCACCGAACGAATATCGCCTAATAGTGATGAAGTTCACATTAAACTGACAAATACTACAATAACCGCTAATAACAGTTACTATTTAAATAATAATGTTAGTCATAAACTGAACGGAATTGGAAACCGAGACAGTAGTAGTGATTATGAACAGTTCGGCGTACTGTGCAATGGGATCATAACGCGCAACAATGATAACGATGTGAACGACACTGCGTTACCGCTAAACTCATCATACAGCAAACTATTAACCACTAATCATGACACCAATAATTACGAGGATAAGAGCTCTTCGACGACGTTATGCTCTTCGCCGCTATCCTCACCAACAGAAACTCAGAAGCGATTTGACGAAGCGTTGCTCGAAGAAAAGTTTTACAAATTAGGATTCACTACATTAGTGCGTCCAGACTCGCCGCTAATACAGATTAATGAGCGCTTCGGTGATGATGACGATGACGACGACGATAATAATATATGTCGCGGTCCTTTACTTCGCGGAACGTCCCTCAAAACCGGCAAAACGCCTCCTGGAACGCCTCGCAAGAAGTTTGTCCGTTTCGCCGATTCTTTGGGTCTGGACCTAGAAATGGTGAGACACATCGTTACCGATGACTTGCCAATTGTGCCACAATCGGCGTTTGGCGCACTAAAACTTCAGCAAAAGCCGCAAACAATGTCGTGTCAGCCATGGTTTATGCAGCAATACTATAAATCAACGCAACAACAAAGCAAAACGAATTTAGTACTCGAATTCATACAACCGGGTTCTTTGCTTAGCTTTTTGGATCGCGTTCGCACGAATCGCGTGTGTCTGGAAAACTGCGTCATTTCGAACAGCGCCGGCAATTTGAGCGTCACATGCATAATACGAGTGTTGAATATATCGTTTGAGAAGTCAGTCACCGTTCGGTACACGTCAAACGAATGGCTCACTTATAACGAAGCGCTGGCCTCTTACATACCAAATTCGTGCGACGGTTGGAGCGACAAGTTTACCGCCACTTTCAGCCTCAGCTCCGGTGGCTATTTTTTGTCGCCCGGACAGAGGCTGCTGTTCGCTATTCGCTATGCCACTAATTTGGAAGATTATTGGGACAACAATATGGGTCTCAATTATTCGATGACGTATCGATTTTAATCAATACATTGCTTAATTAAGAGTGTTTGGCCATTTGAAACAAAAAAATAATTGATCTAAACGCTGGTTAATCTTTTAAAACTAGTAATATGTTTTTAATTTTTAACAAAATTTATTTTAAAAAAAATAATAACCAGTATAATTTGCGTTTCGTCTTATTTATAATATTTTGCGTAACAGATTTTGAATTTAGATTATATTTATCTGTCAACAAGTTTTTGGCTGAAAAATTTTTTAATACGCCCCTACAATATTTTATTTTTTTAAAAAGTACAAAATCTAATTTTAGATATTAACATTAACGATGCAAAAGCATAGGTTTTTTGATACGGTAATTGAATATACATGCTGTAAATAATTTATTAGCTTATAAACGAGTGATAAAGAATTAGGTTTTTAATTGAAAATGAATTTAAATGACATCTTTTGATGATAAATTAGAATTGATTGCTTAAAAAAAGCTATACTCTCTTTATATTCTATGAACAATTGGAAATAGAAATTCAAATGTGCTTCCTATCTAGTTATAAATAATATTGCGTACATTTTTTAGAGACTTATTTTTCATTGAAAAAAGTGTGAGGACCTAGTTATTACATAATGATATACTTGTCGAATATATTTATTTGAAAAAAAAGAAGTTATTTTAGCACATAATTTTCGATATAATGATTGTTCGCCAATAAAAAAAATATACAAATCGTTTTAATTTATAGCAAAATGAAATCATATATATATGAAAACAAATTTTATTTTGACTTAATATTTTTTCGATGCTCTCTATATATAACTATTAATTGATATACTTATCTATATCTCACTTTAGAATGAAAGTTCACCGTGAATTTAATGTGCCATTTATTAAATTATTGTTAAAAACAAAAATGGTTTAAAACGTTATTAATTGTAAAGTTGTTATGAAATAATTGATAATTGAATGAATTAATGTGTTAAATAAAATTTAAAATCTATAAATAATAGCAACCAAATGTCACCATTTCGTTAATTAATCGTAAATACAATATTGAAATCATTAAATTATATCTTACACCTGCATTTAAAATATTTTAATATATATATATATATTAAAACAGAAATTGTTTTCTTTTAGATTGAAATGTTAAATAAAAATAATATTGTTTTTAAAGCAACTTTGTTTAAGCAAATGTTTGAAAAAAGTGATTTATGCTTTAATTTTTTTAATATGAAAAAAGCGTTTAGATTTTAGTAGTGGAAATTATAGTGATTTTTTATTTCGAATCGTTCGTTCATTCCCACCAATCACTATAATAAATAACTATTATGATTTCGTTTAAATTGCCTAATAATTATATAACACCAAAAATGTTATCAGACTAACAGGAAGTCCGATTAAATATTAAACGTTTTCTGAACAATAAAAAAAACTATATCTATCTATCTATGAATGTTATGTATGAAAAGTTTTTTCCAATTGAATTACAGGATTTTAACTTTGAATTTCGAACTCAGTCAGTCTGGAGAATGACTTTCGACACAGAACCTGTTTTTGAACATAGTTTCTACTATAAGTCTTTTTTGGGGATTGACTTTCTTAAGATCATTTCCGAAAAAACCTTCAGAAACTTGTTTGGTGTGTCCGAAGTCAATCTCCAGACTTTCCGAGTTCGAAATTCAAAAGTTAAAATCCTGTATTAAAATAGAATAAAAATTTTATTTATTATATTTGCATTTAGATTATCGGATGTTTGCTTTGTCTGAACAAAAAACTTTTTGGTGTGTATTTATTTTCTATGTAATTTTATTATCATTGCAATTACTTAAATATTGTAATTATGTCAGCATAATATTACTTGTTGTAAAAAAAAACTTTTTTTGAGTCCATTGAGATCGAGAAACAAAGATTATAAGTTGTTTAACAACACGATTTATTGTCCCCGTATTTACCATAGAATTATCGGATTTACGTTTGAATTTTGTATTATTTGTGAATTTAAACCGCATATGATTTTAAATGTTAAAGTTTTCGAGTACGTTACGTAAGTTTTTGTGCCAAATAAACTAATATTAGACAGAAAACAGTGAAATGTGCGAGACTTGCATGACTGCTACTATGAATATCACCGAACTATTTATACCTATGAAGTTTTCGTTATTTATTACCGTTCTTTTCGCCAATCTTAGTATAACATATAGAAGTGTTTATTATTAATTTGTCAACTAATCTTAACTTATTCGGGAATAATTTTCAAAAGTCTCTTTAAAGAGGCCTTTAAGCAATAAACGTTATATACTGAATAAGTTTGATATTGAAGTGCAATACTGAAACACCCAAATATTTTCGAATGGTTTAGGCATAATTTTGGTCATGCGATCATAGCTCATCGCCTAATACTAGTGAATTGGTGTACAACTGCAACATCACCCTATTTGGTGACCTTGAGACGCAATTACACATTTTTAGATTACCGACAAAAAACATTTATTTTTAATTCAACGATATTACGATGATTACCTAAAGATTAATGTTTATATACAGTAATAGGGCCTACAAAAACAGTTTAAAAGTCCGCGTATGAGACATATAAAAGTTAAGTGTATTTTTTTTGCTATCTATAAATGATAAGCGCGATAGAGATAGAAAATCAAACACTTCTTTGTATGACCTGAATCAATCACATTTAAGCGCAACAGTTGCACGACTGAGTGTGTGAGTGTGAGCTTCGGTTTTTTTACTAAAAGCATATTTAATGTTTGTGTGTGTCTGTGTGTGTGCAGAAAAACCTCTTATTAGTCAATTTCTTGTACTCCGGTATGCCTTTTCGTCCATCAGCTCTTAAATTAAGATTTGAACGAAATTACGTCAATAATGTTAAAGTGAATAATCGCGCGTATGAATACCAGCAATTTATTTGCGGTAAATAACTATAATGTAGATTTTATACTATTATTATTATATTTTACTTATAATAGTTATTAGAGTTTATGCGAGTTCTTTACTTTTTTCTTTATTAAATAAGCCAAAAACTATTTTTATGCCATCAAAAATAGTTCATGATTTACTTGTACTGAATTGAAGTTTTAGGTGTAGTCGTGAACTGTTGTGAAAAGTTTTTTTTTTGCTAAACTTTTTGGCTATGACTGTGCTTACTTTTAAACGCTTAAAATAGCATATATTACAATTGCGTTTCAAAATATTAGTTAGAAATTTAACAAAAGCTTTAAACTATTTGGTATTATAAAACTTAAAGGTAGCGAACACGAGTCAGCGGACGCGTGGTTATCAGCGGCCACATCCACTAATCTTAAGTTAAATGATTCGCAGTCACAACAGAATCTCAAGCCATTCACGAACAATAATAATGAACGGGTTCGGAGTTCGTCAATACTTCGACAGTGGCCTCCAGTCATTCAAGAGGGCATTCAAGAAGCATTATCGCCAACATCTCCCACCGAGAAGAAGAATGTGCGGTTCGCTGATTCGTTGGGATACGAGTTAGAATCGATTAAATACTATATCATATCACCGCAAGTCAGACGCAGACAGAACGTCACGCAGACATCGATATCGCCGAAAATGTGTAATCTCTACAACATTGGGGATAATAGTTCTCAATGCAAGTTAGTGGCCACTAATTTCACGATACCATCGCTTCAGTCCAACTTCTGGCACAAATTAAAGTCACAGTCAGTTTTGATGCACTCGATAACCACTTCGGAGACAACCGTTTACGGCATCGTTTCGGTTATTAACCACTGCTTTATCAAGAAAGTGTACGTGAGATACACGTTCAACGATTGGAAAAGCTTTGTGGAACAAGAGGGCTATTATATGTTAGGGACGCACGAGAATGAGTCGGATAAGTTCACTTTTGCTATATATTGCAAACCCAGTGACTTCACGCTAACCGAACCAAATTCATTCCATCCCCGATTGTTTTTCTGTATCCGATTCGTCACTGGTAATGGAATCGAGTATTGGGATAATAATGATGGCAAAAATTATTGTCTCAATTTAATTTCAAATACTTTATAGTCATATTTTATAGATCAATAACAAATTTTTTTATGATTCAAAGATATATTTTATTCTACGAAGATTTGATTCAATTGTATATATATATATATAAAAATAAATATAGGCCTATTATGTATCAAATTTAAATTTATGGGAAGTTTTTTTTACATTACAAATATTTTAATATTCTTTTAATTGAAACTCGAAATAAACAGTCATTGAAAACTTTACTAGTTTTGGTGATCATTCATTTTCAATGTGCTATACGTTTTGTCAACGAAGGTTGGGCTGCTCGAAGAATTGTTTCAATTTTCTGTAAACAAATATTTTAGCATGAATTATAAAAAACGCGCTCTATGGCTATATCCGTCCGTAGGTTCGCTTTGGCGGCTATTGCCTACATTGGCTTAAAAACTAGTATATTTGTGTTAATAAGTATGCACTAATCTAACAATAAATGAGCGCTCTATGAATGTGTTGCTGTTATCTAATATAAAACTGGTAATAATAAGTTTTTATGATGTGATTAATAAAAAAGTTTTAGCTGGTATTCTTTAGTTTTTAAATTAGAACGCCCTCTGGTGTGTCTGTGTCAAGTTAATATAAGTGACCTCTGACTCTCTAAATGTTTGTTTGACCTCTTAATCATGGATGACTACGAGTTCAATCAATATTTACCAAATTTTAGCAAATGCGTCAAAAATTAATCTTTAATCATCGATGATTAAAAGGTCAAACTGACAAAAAGTCATATTAGTTTAATTGTGATTCAAAAAGTTCAAACAAATTTATAGTTCAAAATTATAAATTAATTTGAGGGTCAAGTAGAGGTCAAATAGAGATACTGTAATTTGAAAGTCAGCGGTTTTTTTTGAGCCACTACATTGAACTAATGGTTGAAATATAGAACTTTAATCATTTATATTCCAATTAATTAGTAATCTTTAGTCATACATTACGTTTTATTTATTTATATAATTTAATTACAAATATGCCAAAATAAATAAATTATAAATTCATAGGCTTCGGTTTTTATATTAAATTATAAGTTTCTAATTTATAAAATCCAATATAAATAAAGGTTCTCTAAAAGCACAAACATTTACAAATTCTTCTTCTGGTTCTTCTTTTTGTTGACATCAACTAAAATTTTTAAAATCGAATTAAACTAAAGATCCACTGGATGTTAACAAAAAATGAACGAACATATTTTCCCAACAGATTATTTTTGATTGACTAATAAATATAATGTGTTATCAAAAATTTCCCATATCTTAGCTCTTAATTTATTATTATAAAGATGTGAATTGAAATTTTTAAAAAAGTTATTGGAAAATAATGCGTCATAATATAGCATCTGTCACTCTAGATTTGCATCATCGGCCACAAAATAGTTAAGACGTAAAATGTTTACAAAATTTGATGAAATATAAACGAAGGAATATCTGAATTTAAAATGTTTAATACATTAGGATAAAAAAACCGGTGGTAGTAGTATCTAATAAATATCTAATAAGAAATTAAATAAAATGTTTAGCATAACTATTCTTCCACAAAACGGATGTAAATTTTAAAAGAGGGTGGATATATATGTATACTGAATTCGAAAAAATTGTTTCAATTTTACTAAATATTATGAACTATATTTTGAATTATTGGTATACATTTATAGAAGTTGTATTAAAGTTGAAACATTTTATTTTATATATGAAAAAAATAAAGCATCGATATTAAGGCATAACAAGTGATTCGATATTTATTAAAATTTATTCTTATTTGATCGTAATTTTTCTGACACTTGACAGTTACCACTATAAGATTTATTATAAATTCTATACGTTTCAATCAACTGTTACCCTTGATTTTTCATAACATTTTAACGAAACGTTTCGTCTGTCAAGAGTTTTTAGCTTAACATCAAAACTTGTTTAGCGTTTTTATAACAGAGAGTGTGGTCAGTTTGGTTCGCAGTATTCGCAACTCAAACATTTTTATACGTTTATAAACGGTTCGATTCCTTTAATTAAACAACACGTAAAAAACAGTTAACAAAATTTTTTTTTGTTTAAATGAATTTTTTTAAAAGAAAAATACAATAATTATTATAAGTTTACCTGGAAATAACACACGTGTGCATAAACTTCGTGTGCATTCCTAATTTATGATTCGTAAGCCATAACATATTATTGTCAATTGTAAACTTTACGATTAATCGAAACAACGTTTGTACGAGTGTTCGCAAAATGAGAAACAACACTAGAAAATCGTTCACGACTTGACGTTTGGGCAAATAATGATTCGTAGCAAAAGAAATAAAATAATACCCTATTAATGCCCGAAATAAGCACAAAGTTTAAAATCATTAATTTCATAAATATTGAAATGACTAGACTGTATTTGTGCGCAATGCAGTACTATTATGCAAAACCCAAACATGCCGTGAACTATTCAAATTTTATTCGTCGCAAAATATAACGATTTTATTATTTTTAATTAAAACTAAGTAAAGATAAATAAATCAATATACAAGCAAAACATTTATTTACTTTAAGGATTTATTAATGATCTCATAAAACGTTAAGATATATCCAAATTATACACAATTAATGAAATAAGTGCTATGGAGAGCTTATTTATTACCGATTTTTTTCTCAAATACTTATTTGCGAAAAAAATTCATTTATATTCAGATCAATTAGCGTTTGACTGTTCAGCAGCAGCTCTGGCTGCGGCACCGATTCTTCTCCACCGATTCGAAGCTATAAAAAAAGTTTTTCCAAAAAAAAAGTTTAAAGGCATCAAAAAGATTTAAATAAACGCAGCTTTTAAATAAGCGTATAATTATTTTGCGCATTATAATTAAACCTAATAATATTTTCGAAATATATTAATATGTAACGCATGTGATGGTAATAAAAGACAACAAAAATAAAACAGACTATGATTATTTTAAATATTTTATATATATATTATATTTATAAAAAACAAATAAATTAAGATTTAAATCTCGTTTTATGATCTTTTTCTCAAAGCATTTTGCGTTTACACAAATTTTCTCATCGCTTCTCTTCGCAAAGAAAAATAATGAAACAAAAAAATAGAGACGTAACTAATTAAATTAAAAATTGCTTATAGAATCATAGCGATTTTTTGCACAATTATCAAATTGGTTTCTAAATTTAACTCTACGCTCAAAATTAACGAAACAAGAAAGCGTTTTGTGATTATATATATCGCAACGATCGCTACTTAAATACTATATACAAACTAAGATTGAATTACTTTTTAAATTTTTTTTGACTCAAAAAACTTTTTTTTAATAAGCAAACTATATTTTTATTAGTCTGGCTCTGGCTATGATTAAATGATATCATAAAATGGTTTGATTAACGATGAAGCTTATAGAGAGATAAAATGGATCTGTCAATAAAATTATCGTTTTGCGTATAGTAGAAAAGTTTACAGATATAATCTAATAAGTTAAATATTACTATCTTCTTTTACTTCCTTCATTGTGTATAATAATTAGCGGAAGTTTTAAAATACTTAACAGGAATAAAAAAATTTGCGTAAAGATATAGATTCTGACCATAAAAAAGTAGTTAAATTTTAACATAACTACGTTTTATATAATTGGCATAATTTATCTTCTTTTTTTTTGCAAACAAAATAAATAAATAAAAGCAAGTTATCATATATTAGAGCCAAGAATTAAATAATCTTCAAAACAAAAATAGTTCGGCATTTATCATCAACTTTAATAAAATTTAATAAACATCAAAGATATTGCATAAATAAAAATTTCAAGCTAATCGGCACAGATATGCTGCAGCAGTGGTCTAACATGAGTGCAAGGCGTTGTACGGAATATCATAGATATCAGTGGAAGGCGTAGTCAAACAGTGCGTTAAATCATTTCGTTATTAGAATAATAGTGACAACTTATAATTCGATTGTTTATTTTAAAGACAGACTCTATGAACTTATAATAGTTTTCTAACCTCGAGACGAACGCAAATGATTCAGGGATGTGAGCATTCTTATCATAAAAGATGCCGGAACTGTTATCGTGTCCTTTGTTTCTTCGAGCATCACTTCGTTGCGAGACGTAATCTATATATTATATAATATCTAATTAACAAATAATAATTAAAACTTAAATTGACTCGAAATTAATTAAAAGTTTTTTGTTATGATTGTTTTATTAGCCAATCTCTAAATACGTGCGAATATAATATCCACTCCGGAAATCACACCATATCTGATTATTACATAATTTTATCTCTTAAAATAATATTTATTATGTTTACTTTCATCAACCAATTAAATAGTTCTGTGCAACTTTACGCACGTTTTAATTGCATGTAAACGCAAAAAATAACTTAATTCGCATTTTCAAATAAAAACACTCGTTTTATGAACGAATGTGCAAAAACACTATAAAACACTAACGATAAAAACAGTTAAATAAAAAAATAGAGAAAAATTTAAGAATAAACACTCCAATAGTTCAATGAAAAAGCTAAGAAATACAAATACGCTTACCATTTAAATTTAGTTTTTTCGGTTAATTTTACTCATGAAATTATATTTAAACTTTATAATTACTACGGTTCTCATAAGCTTAGTATTAAAAGAATTGCTTATCAAGATTTGTAAGATGAAATGCGATAAACCTCGCAATTTTTACAGAACTCTTGCTGAGAATACTAAAATAGAGTATTAGGGCAATAATTATTATAAAATATAATAAATTGAAATAAATACTAAGTTATTAAATAAATTCGGTTGTGGCGCACTTTAAGTGTCAGTATAAGCATACTTTTACAACAGTAAATTAAATTCCTGTATACGTAGAATACCAAACCTATTGTTGTAAAATTTTATTATTCTAAAGTATCTACAATTCAATTGTGAACAAATATGCTTCATAATAGCGCCAAATCTATATAACGAAATAAATCATCTCTTTCTGTATGTCACGTTATACTTAATAAACTAATTTACTGATTTTGCACAACAATAATTTTAACAATAGTTTTAACGACTATTTTTAATTTTAAAGATTACAGTATTGTCGATTGTTGTGTCGAGTAAAAAATACGAGTTCGGTGCAACAATGAACAATATGAAACGTTATAATTTACTGTCAACGTCCAACAGCTATAACGGCTTAATAAAAATAGAGGAATGACATGTTGTTTATAAAACAGAAAATGAATAGTGTGGTCAACGCGAGCAGGGGCAATGTATAGATTAAGGTCGGCAACAATAGCTGTATAAAATGCTTTATAAAATTAATTTATTGTTGTATAAAATACGTTACAAAATAAAACAAAAGACTAGTATTACATAAACGTCTATTAATTATTTTATAAGTTATGTTAGGTTTTCATTTAGTTTGGTTTAGTCATGTTAGGTTAAGTTATGTTAAGTTAGGTATTGGTTTGGTATGGTTAGGTTATGTAAGGATTGGTTAAGATAACTTTGTTTGTAAGCTATTTAATACTAATCTTTTGTTTTACTATGTAACGTTTTTGATTCAACAATAAATTAATTTTATAAAGCATTTTATACTGCTATTGTTGCCGACCTTAATCTATACAAACCCCGCGAGCAGTGCGTGCGTAAGCTATTTCTAGTTTAAACCAAGAAAATCTGTTTTAGGTTAAAATTCCAAAAATTGCATAAAAAACTGGCACTTAAAACGCAATCTTTCTCTTACCATAAAGTCTAATAAGTTACTTAAATGACAAAATGAATTTCATTTACCTCTTTCGCTTTAATTGAATCAAAATGCGTTTCTTCGCTGAGTGGAGCCCAAAGTTTAATGTCATAATCGATTCCACTCGAAGCTAATACTTGAAATTAATTATAAACGGATAATAAATTAAAATATCGATGAGAATAAATTTGGAAATGCATGCATACTGGGATCAAACGGATGAGGTTGCAAACAATTAACAACATGATGATCGCCTTCCATTATCATTATAAGCTCAGCTGTATATCGTGACCACACAAATATATGGCCACAATCGCTACCACTCATAATATAGTCGTCGCCCCAAAATGTTGCTTCTTTTATCTGTTTACGCACAAAAACTTTTTGTTAGTTTTCAATTAACGGTATATAAGAGTATGCGTTAAATACCATAGTTCTTGCATTGCGATGACCAGTAAATTTTTGCTTGATTTGAGGTATGCTCACATTTGGCAGCTGCGCCTGTTCTTGTTCTCGTTCTTCTTTTAAATGTTTTAGCACGTCATCAAATGATTGGAGCAAACGCTCACGAGTGCCTGTATTATTAAAACTGCTGCCTTCCGTGCCGTCATCATCATCTTCTTCGTCATCGTCGTCGTCGTCCACAATAAAGTTGGAAGCATTCTCGCTCTCCATTCCACTATCATTACTACTAATCAAATTGTCATCATTTAAAATGCCGATTTCTTCGTCATTCATTCTGTCACTAGTATTTGGCAAAACATGTGATACAATGTCTAAATTGATATTATTTTCAATACTGTTCTCATCAGAATTGTCAAAAGGCATAACACTATCGGAGTTCGATATTCTGGTTTCAACAGTAATGGTACCACTATTGACACCCTGTCCACTGTATTGCAAGTTAACGATAGGCTCTTCATTGTCGATATCAACCAAACTCTGATGATGAGCGACTAATTGCTGTTCGAGACACTGAAGACGATCGGTTAGAGTTCCAGACGCAACGTTGACATCGTTAGCTCGCGAAGATGTGCCGGATATCGAGGATGAAGGCTGATCGACAAGTTGATCGACCGACGAGTTTTCTAATGCGTTATCACAATCAGGATTGCGTTCATTAAACGAATTTGTTTCTACATTAATATTGTCATTTGATGTTTCGTCCGTTTCGTTACTTTGTGGTTGCCGTTGTGGTGAATTGAATATTCGTGTGAGTATATCCGACATTCTTTGCATGAGATTAGCGTGAAGTGTACGCGGACGTGTTGGCACTTCTGTTTGTTCGCGTTCACTCTCTGGTCGAGCATTAGGACCTGTGTCTGACCAGTCGCCGCGTACTCGAAGACGTTTCATAAATGGCCGGTTAGACGATGGAGAAAGCTTTTGCTTTCGTAGAGATGAACCATACATTTGCTTTAATCTTTTGTCACCGCTATCCTAAAATAATACAATTTTTGGGTTAATAATCAATTTAATTACGAAATAAATGAATTAAGCCATACATTCACTTCAAATAAGTAGATATAATCGCTTGAATAGCTGACTAGCATTTCTTGACCATCAGGACTATAACGTAAAGAAGTTATTCGATGATTTTTGCTCTCAAACTCGGGAACTGTAAATCTTGAAATCATTGATTGGGAGCTATTGCTTAAATAATTGCCTAACATTTTTGTGCACAAAACAAAGTAATATATTATTATAATAGCGTTCAAACAACACCAGTAAAAATATTTATACCAAGAGCTCGCGTTCCAAGCATTCGACGATCATATATTCGTACAGTCGAATCAGCACAACCAACACTCATATAATACTGCATGAATAGACAAAGTTAGGTGTAAAACAATAAAGTTTTTTTTCGCAGATAATACTAAGAAAGCATAGCATACAGGCATTAAATGATTAATAGCTAGAGATGTGACTGCATAGCTACAATTGACTAGTATATCGTCCTGACAATTAGACGAAGAACAGTTGGACTTAACGCGCAAATCGAACCATCGCACAGTTCCGTCTTCGCCGCAACTCAGGAAAGTGTGCGGATCGTTAGGCACTGTTGACACTTCGTATGCCGTACCGAAATGACAGTTGAATATGTTCACTAAACTGGTGTCCGGTCGCTCCAAATTAGTGAATATTGTCATCCCATCGCCCGAACACGAAACAACCTTATCGTTTAATGTTCTGTTATTACCGCATTTCAAATTAATTCTATGTTATTTTCTACGCTTACGTGTCTATCACCGGTGTTTGGTAGAAATTTTGCACTAAAAATATTTGCTCGATGACCCGTTCGCACGGACGCCAAAATCTTTGGGAAATAACGGAAATATCGTGTCAATTAAATTTGCAAATAAATTAACAAAAAAACTCATATTAGTAATCGGTATTTGTCTGTGCATACAATAAATAATAAGAACACCAATTTCCCAATTTATGACTAGTATTGATCTAGTTTTTAGGTTTTGTTTATTTTTATGTTAAACAATAATATTTATGTTAATAATCAAGTCATGAAAGAAAATGAATAAAACAGAAAAACAACAAAAAATGTAATTGAAATAATAAACAAATACTTGATAAGTATATGCTTGTGTGACACACAAGTGTTGATCATCAGAACCAGACAGTATATAATGACCAGTTTCGTTCCAACAAATCGAGTTAACCTATCATTTAGTTATACAACAATACAAATATCACATATCGAGTATGAATGGACAATACAGTTATATTTTAGCACAATATCGGCAATAATCACGTACACAACCATTATGAACCGGCAATTTCTTCTGAAGACATAGCTTTTGTATAAAAGCTTTATTGTCTATTGATTCCAAAAATATATATATATATATGATCAATCAATCAAATCAAATGAATTTTTTATTGTTTCGTTAGAATTTTTTTGGTTAGAATAATAATGAATGAATGAATGAATACGTACTTTTGGCGGAGTTATAAAGTAAAAAAGGGTTGCATTCGTTTACTAACTGCGGATGATTTAGTTTGTAATACAGATTTTTGCTGTAATCCATTATCTACTAATGTTATCAAATTAATACTGCGATCAATGTGTATCGATTACTAATACATTTAAATCAATTAGCAGCGAATAACCATCATTATATTTTCGTTTACGACTACTAAAAAATATATAAATAATTTATGATATAAACACCACTAAACGGTAAATCGTTTCACTAAATAATAAATGGTGTGGTTTTTGTGCGATTAGATATATTGTTTCCTATTATGATCTTTATTCTATCATTGTCTTTGAGTTGAGGTTTATGGTTCAATATTTATTGATAATGGCGTAAAAACGAGTGGAGCAACGAAAAAATGATAGCTTAAGAAATGAAAAAAAAAGTTGAGAAGCGAACCAGAGTTATTGTATTATGTAATGCGATACTTTTTAAATTCATATAACACAGCGTCTAATATCGCGTTAACACTTAACGCATACACAAACTATCAAAAGTTAATAATAAACACTTTATGCGACGAACTTAACCGTTTAAATACCAAATACTGTTTTTTGTTGTGAATTTCAGTCTGTTATAGTATATAAAGTACGGTTCGTTATCAATCGATAACTTACGAAGCGCTAAACTCAATATTATCGACGAATTGATCGAATCATGTTATTTTTATTAATTATTTTTAGGAAAATTTTGTTTGAGTTTAAGGGCGAAAATCGTAACACCTAACCCAAGATATGCAGTGAAATTAAGCATAATGTGGCAAATTTATCACTCAATGTGAATGTAACTAATACTGTGTTATCAATTTCCCTTCACTTCCTACTTGTTATGTAAAGTTGGGTCCAGTTTGTGCTGAAACGTGAAATTTTAATTTAAATAAGGAGAAATGTTTTCTCTAATAACAGTATTTAACTAACAGTAGACTCTATAGTGCCATATATCTGTATAATTGTTTGTAATATTTATTACATTTATTAATATGTATTAATAAAAATTTATTAGACAGTATATAAAATTGTTTTATTTCAAACCGAAACCTTCGAACATATGAAATAATTTTATATACGGTCTAATAAAGTTTTATTGATAATAAATTTTAATTAAAAGACAGTTAGAAAAATAGATATGTTTGCATTATATTTAAATATTTTTAGTTATAACTTTGCAATTAGATTTAATACAGGTCAGGTGTCACAAACTCCGATAATTTTGGATATGGTTGATTGCGTTTAGAGTATTTAATAGTTAGGTCATGCATAAAACTCATCGGATTCAAAAAACAATTTTTTCAAAAATGAGACAAAAATATCTTACGGCTGCTATATTTTCTTTTTATCATAGAAACTCTTTGCCCAACTTAACCAACACCCACTACGGGTCATTTGTATTAGACAAGTCATTACAGTGATTATACCATATATTATTATTATTACCAGTCATTATCGTTATATACTGTATTATATAATGTAAATGCGTACTATAAAACCATTGAATGATTATTCTTGTTTAGTTAATAAATTTTTAAATAAATTAGTAATCATTATTCTAACATTATTTGAGTTGCCTAAAGTATTTATGTTCATATATTTTCTAACTGCTTAAAATTTCAAGCCTCAAGCATTATTGCGTAAACGTGATCACTAATGATGTCAGAAAGCTCAAGCTCAGGCAAGCTAGCTTAAGCCAGCTCAAGCTCATGATAAAGCTCAAATAAGAGATT
>JAQIXJ010001127.1:0-23332 GCA_034700185.1 Phthiracarus laevigatus
TCCGCAGTCAATCTAACACAATAATCAATTATATGTTGCAAAAAGTGAGCTCTCTATGAATGTATCGTTCTTGTTTTGTGTATAAAAATGGGATAAACATAAATTATTCATTAAATTTATTATTTGAGGCGGCGATTTGAGAGGCGGCAAATTGAGACGCGGCGAAATGAATGCGGCGATATGGTGATAAACCTTCCACTGAGCTCTAATAACGGAGTAAAATGAGGGGTCATTTGAGGGGGTGGGCACCTTTTCATTAGATTAATCTCAAAGATTTTTGTTTGTATGTTATACTCTATAAAGTCGCCTCCCCTGTGAGCTGCACCCACTCGACACCTGTATCATTGGAAGCAGCTTAATAAAAAGAGTGCAAATCGAGGGTTTTAGGGTGGCGTGACTTCTCCCAAAAAAATGGGGTGGAAAAACTTTTTCAATAGCATTTTAATGGACACTCCTGAAAATTTACTCTACAACACATATATCAATAGAATCAGATTGAATAGAGGAGTGCAAGTAAAGAAGTTTCGAGATGATGGGCACCTCCTTAATAAAGAATGGTCATAAAAATTTTAATTTCCTTTCAATATTTATATCATTCAACTCATCTCAAAAAACAGAGATAAATGAGTGGTCACTCGAGTGAGTGGACACCCCTTATGGAAAATTTATACATTCACAATGTATATAAATATTAATACCTTGTTATTTATAATAATAAAAAGCATGTGTACTGTACTTTAGGTGAAGTATTGTTTTGCTTAACGTATTACCGTATGGCACTAATACTCGAACGTTCGAGTATGAGCAATATGGACGTGGAACAGACCACACACTATAATCGGTAATCTGTTGCGCAACGGCACTATACTCAAGTAATCTCTTGAATCTTATAACTTACAAACTCACTCAATGTTGGTTTGCATGACGCGTGTTTCAAACACGAGCTTCAGCTATCGTTCGACGATTGTTAAAGGGCTAAAGTAAACGTACGTCCAAAGTTAACGATTTTTTAACTGATACTAAATGAGTTCTAACAAATGCAATACTCTTATGTTGGGTTCCGTCTTCTAATGTAATCAATATAATTGATCGTCAATGAGGATTTGATAGCACAGTGTAAACAGGGTTTTGTGTTAACCCTTATTATTTGACAAAATAGTGTACTCCAGAGTCAAGTACAAAGAAAACTCTATTCGCGACACGAAATGCACAGTAATTTACAAAATCAAATGAATAAGATATGATTCAGGTAATAATAAAAGATTAATAAAACTTTTCGTAAACTAACTAAAGTTATTCAAAACTAAATAAAATAAAAGAAAACTGATTATCGATTTTAGTGTGCACAGCAAAATACGACCAATTTAGTTGATCGCTTACATTCAACTATATCTTATCGTTTTTAATCATTCTTTAATTTCCATAACTTCGATTTAACCAATAATTCGCCTTTCTTTGTGGCTTACTATGGAAGAGCTATTCCATTTATGTCTGAATGATTCTAGATTCCAACCAAATCCAAATGTCATTCGACCATTCAACTAATAAGCTGACGAGAAAATTAAAAAATTATCTCAGTTATGCATCTCTCCTTTACAAAATTATTCGCTTACTACTTTACTCATCTTACTTCTAATCCATTAATTCTCTTGACTCTTAACCCTTTACCATAATTACTCAAGACTATCAGGCTCATTGCGAGAAAACTCATTCTTTGGTGATCAATAGAGCTCAGCATAAACATTACATTTTATTAATGTTTTCAAGCTTTTCTCAATTATTACATGTTATATATATACTATAAGCATATTAGATCTATTTTAAGATTAATTCCATCTGTATTTTGAAGATTCTTTAATTATTGTTTTGTTATAAAGAATTCAATAGTTTATACTACTGTACTATGAAGAGCACGGCCATATAAGGTCACATAAAGGGACCCCTAATAAAATTATACTGATGCAGTGACTACCACCTTAACCCACCTATAAGTAAACTACAAGGTTTAGTATTTCTGGCGTTGTGTTTTCAGGCAGCCAACTCAGTGGGGCGTTCTATGCTAGTAGTTGATGTAAGGCCACAGTACCTTTCATCAGTTTGCAAAGTTATTTGTATACGATATTTCCCATGTAAAAACCCATATAGGTTTCGCGCATGCTCAGTGGGCCCATAGCAAAAATAGGCTTCGTTATATTTATTTATATATACATATAATTAATAATGTTAACAATAAATCGCAACATTAATTAACTCCATTTTATAATTAGCAACATAATTATTAGTATGCTTAACGTATGCTACAAAACTAAATTATGATCATAAACACATTGCTGTAAATCAATGACATCCAGATCAAAGAATAGTTTTTCTCATTATTGATTATAAGTATTAAGCGGCCAGCGTAAAGCGCATAAACAGGTCTTAAAACTCGTAGTTTTATAATTGTCACTCTCATTCTATAGCGTTGATTCTCCCGTTTAACGCGTGTGCTCTTAGAATTAGTCTTTTTGACATCGTAAATAACTTGTTATTATTCTGCGAAAGCATTTCATCCTTCATATGAAATGTTATAGTCCTGGATGCTGACGAATTCAGCAGTTGACTATCAGTGATTTATTTAGTTCTAACGATTTCAGGTAAAAAAATAAATTGGAGGTAACCGAGGTTATAAGATTGATACGTTTGAAAAGGTTTTAATTATTAAAGAATAAAATGAACCCAAGAGTTTATTGTCAAACTTGTAATATTTATTTCATAACTACATCTGCCATATGAAAAAATTTCACAAATAAAATTCTGATGACTCAACAGCTTAGGAAGCTAGTAGCGCATCTCAAGTTACTGAGTCTAGCCATACAGAAGCATCTAATAACGGTTCTACTGAGTCCAAAGCAATGAATCTGTAAGTACTGATAATCAATCAAATGAAAGTTGATTCAATAAAACATGATGAGAATGATCTAATTAGCGATAGGACTATTGAAAAGCTAGAGGGTCTCTTAAGCGCTGCAGAAGTAGACGTAATCAAATTACCAAAAAGACAAATACGTCAAATTGCAAAATTCTGTTTAAATCAATAAAAACTAATTTATATTAAAATGTAGTCAGATATTATTAACTTTTCGTTTAAACGTCGCGTTTGCTTATTAAATTAATTATAAAAATATGCAATATTAATAACGTTAAGTGTTTTTTATAATAATTAAATAAATGAGTCCCGAGTCCAGATTCAAGCCCCCAAAGACCTGAATCTGTTCCGAGTCCCTAAAAAATTTAAGGTTTAGGTCCCAAAGTAGTATGTGAACCCCAGTTTTGTCCGGCTTTTCGTTAAGACTCTCAAGGAACGATACTTTGTTCATATTTTTATTAAATTTAATTAAGTTTGTGCAGCATGTGTTTGTCAAATTATGTACAGTTAGTTCGTAAAACAATATCCTAACCTAAACTAAACTAAGATAATAATACAGAGAGCAAACTGAATTTTAAATTGAATCAACAACAATATGCTTTAAATAAAATGTGTTATTGATTTGATTTAACGATTTAGAAAACACATCATCAATACTTCCGAATAGTATTATAGTGAAAATCTAAAAGTAAACAACTTTACTGATTTATTAACAAGAAACACACATTCAAAGTGAGCTCGCTTTTGATAATTTAAGATATTAGTTATTATGTTTATAAATGCGCATCAAGTCTACAATTTACAAACACACGGAACCACCGAATCAGTGATGCACTTAGTGTGCAACTTTTCTGCAAAATGGGAAAAGTGCACACTTGTTAACGGTAGGCGTCTGTTTAGAGTTCAGTGAAAAAGAGTTGCTACATTAAGTTGCAACGTTAAAATGAGTGCGCTTTTTCCCATTTTGCAAAAAAGTTGCTCACTAAGTGCATCACTGCACCGAATAAGACAGATAAACTCGACTTTGTTAAAAGTGAGCTTATATACTATATATATATATCTTAAATTGTTTTTTGATGTATTGTTTGTATATTAAATAAAGTCTATAATTATTTTCAAGCTTTTATTTAAAATTAGTCTGTTTTTAATTAACTTAAACCTAACTGTAGGATAAACCAAACGACTAACAAACTTGTCTGTTTAAAACAAATGATGAACCGTAAGAGATAACAGTTTACAAAAAACTCACCCAAACATGGAAAGTTGTTTGACATAATTAACGTTAGTTAATAATATGGGCAAAAGATGGAAACAGTACATATTGATAGTGATGTTTGACAAACGTATCATTTCCTATTCCGGAATAATATTCATTCAAAAGCCATTGTTTTCAGTTAATATTGATTTGTAATTGTTTTCCTACATTTAATTAATACTTTGTAATGATGGCTTATGGACGATATCAGCCGACATCGAGTCCGTGGGCATCTGGTGCTCCACCAATGTATGGTTCGTCTCAAACGATGGCACACGCATCGCACGCACACACTCACACACACACTGGTGGACACATGAACACACATACACACACACACTCGCACGTACCACACGTGCCTCCACAGCAATACGGCGCTCCATCCTATGGACACACCTCTCAGCCCGCGTGGAACCCAACGCCCGCACCGCAGATGAGACAAACGGGTTGGTCGCCACAAAATACGTATACGCATGCTATGCATCACATGCAACACAACCAACAACGCGGAGGAATGAGAGTATGCCTTCAATGTTATGGTTTAAATTAATAAATAACATAATTCAATAATGAATTTTAAGCCAATGGTTGGTCCGACTGGCAAACGAGTAAATATGGGTATTGGTTGGGATGCGCCGCCAAACAAAAAGTTTGCCAAATCTAATCGTGGCGGCGGTAGTGGTGGTGGAGGAGCTATTGGCGCAAACAATTGGCGTCCGCCATCCCATAAGTTTCATAATCAGCGACAAAATAGGGATAAAAGAAACAATCGTGAAATAAATCGAGTTAAACAACAAAATGATAATCAAAAAGAAAGGGTATGTTTACATATATTAGGTATTACTGTACTCCATATGCGCTAGTTTTGCGATTTTATTTGCGATTTAAGTGCAATACATCAATGTTTTAACACGTCTTTCAGCTTAAGTTTGATTACTTGGATATATAAATGTGTTTCAAATACTTCTGTATCGAGTGTATAGCGTAATCAATGGTATGATAGAATTCAATTAACCGAAAACTTGAAAATAGAAAACTTTTGAGAAAAAAATTGGTTGGATAACTTTACAAATGCTGGAATAGATTATCTTTAATCTTTGATAACATCTACCAAAAATCTCTTGCAAACTAACGCATTCTTTGGCTATCCTTAGAAGAATTATTTTACAGAATAATTGCTTAATTTTATATTAACGTTTAGTATGATTTACAACGTGCACTGATATGTCCGTATATCCTAATTTATTCTAATACTTGGATTTTGGAATATAGTTCTTCTAAACTTGTTATACCACAATTTACTAATAATAGAAGTGATTTCGATCGATATATAAGCTTTACTAAAATCATATCTCACATGTGAATGAATTAAAGATTTATTTATTTGATTTTATTACCGGTATTTCTTATATACTTACTTTAATATAAGTTTGAAATATATCTTACGGTTAGGTTAGGGTAGAAATTTTTAATTTTAAGTTTCCTACCAATTATCAACTTGAATTTAAGCGCATTAATCTTGTGAAATACGGAAACTTCAAAAATAATATTTATACCTTATAAAAACGAAATCGTTTAATACTACTGTCGACATAGTCATTGGTTCTGATAATAATGATAATGTAGTTAAGGATAAGAAAGAATGGATGCATATCTATGAAAATGTTCCGTTCTTACCGTTAAATTCATTTTAAGCTTCACTATTACAATGGAATTGTGTCATACAATGGAAAAATTGTTTCATAATAGTTAACAAACTTGATAAACATCGGATAAAATTGGACACATTTATATTTAATTAGATTCGCATCTAATCTAATGGAAAATGGATTGAATAATCATTTAATTTGGTAAGTATTTTATTTCGATACTATACAGTATAAAATTATTGTTTATCAATACGTATCATTTAATTAATTAAATATACCAATTAAAATAATGAATGCATTTTCAAATTGTATACATTCTTAATGAATATAATTATTAATTTCGAAGTTATTCTTTTTAAAGAATTTATTAAATAGTTCTAATGATAATGCGATCACTTATTATTTTTCTAGAAATGAAATATCCAATTAGAAAATGAAATATCAATGGATTTTCAGCAATGCATATACTGTACCAGCCCTTCATTGCATTATAGTAAAAAACTTTTCGCTAATCGAATATTTTTTGAACAATAAACAAAAACTATAGTTTGAAGCGTCGAAACTACATTTAAGGGCTGACTTCAACATTTGTGCCAATTCTTGCACTTAACTAATTAAAGTCCGATTAAAAAAAATATTCTAAATAAATATGCTTTTGATTGAAGGAAATGTTACGAAATAAAATATTTCGTTTTGCGACATTAAAAATATTTAATCAAATCCACTGATTAAAGTGTTTTATTTTGAATTAGTGATTAACTGTGAATTATCAGCCCTTAACTATAAATGATTAAATTGCTTTAATTTCTGGATTCATTCAGTGATTTAACTGATAAATGTGAACAACTTGTGACACCAAACAATATTTAAATATTATTGCATTAACATAGCATTGCATTTGCAATAATATAGATTAAGTGCGCAAATATCAAGCAAACAATGCCTTTAATAAAGCAAAGCAAATATCTTAAAACTTTTCGATTAAAACGAAATCATTTTCTTTTCTTTTTTTTGAAACTTAATTTGCAGTTTTAAAAATTTTTTATACTGCGCTTTAGAGTAGTTTAAAATATTTTAAAAAAATGCAGATATTTAACAATTAAATTTTGTTGGTTAGAGACAACAACACGATCAGGCACAGAAAGCTGCGGAATCTCTCGATAAAAAGGTATTCTATATTTTGCTATTAAGTTATGAATTTGAGGTTTAATTTTAGGAATACGCGATCGAGCAAACAGCAAACAAACAGGACTCGGATGCGAATAAATCGTTCGAAATCGATTCCGCACAAGAGAAATATGTTTTAGCAGTATTCGGATATGTTTGCCGTATGTTTCGAGTTATTGTATAATATATTGTATTATGTTTGATGCTTATGTTGACTTTTCCCAGAGATTTGTAATGTGTTCGTAAAAGACAAAAGCGCGAGATATGAACATTGCCAGAGCGAAGAGCATTTAGCGAAATTCAATTCTATGGAAGAAGAAGCGAAAAAAGAAACTGAAAAGAAAACAGAAGTAGTTAAAAGTGTTTCGGAAGAAACTGTGAAAGAAACGAATGAAATTAAAAGTGAATTGACTGACAGCGTAGAAAATGGAGATACAAAAGTAAAGATTGATAATAAGGATGAAGAAGTAAAAACTGAAACGAATGAAAGTACAAATGTTGCGGAAGAAATAACGATTATTAAAGATAATGAGAAGGAAGGTCAGTGTTAACTTTAATCATTGAAAAATTTTGAGTAATAAAGTATTATATTATGGTAACAATTTGTTCTGTTGATTACAAAATTGTATTAATTTATGTGTGCGTTAGAAAATAAAGACAATGAAGACACTGACGAAGACAATGATGCTTTACAACCGCAACCTAATGAGGAATCGGGGGGTAAAGGGCTTTCTAACGATGAGTTATCCCAGCCATTACAGTCATGTAACGACAATGTCACTCCAACTCCAACCCCAACGGATATTAATAAGCCATTAGATGCTAATCCCCAATCAGACAATAATTTTAATAGCGGTGAAAACTATTCAAACGTGAATCGAGGGAGAGGTAACTTTTCTCGAGGACGAGGAAATCAAGGACGAGGTGGAAGTCCTAGAGGCCGAGGACGCAATCGTGGTCGCGGTCGCAAATAAATCTTATCGATTTCGCACTTATTTTAAATTTTTTTTGAAGCATGGCATTAACATTATTGCAGGTTATAGTTTATATTCATTTCCAGTATTTAGAACATCACAAATATTTAATTATTCCACATTCTTTCGAGTTGTGTATATTTTACATTTTATCGTTAGAACCTATTTAGTAATTAATCATGTATTTATCATTAACACTTGTCATTTACATATCACTACTACATTTGGTTTGTTTCATTTTCATTCGTTTAGCAATTATCTCGTGTGTAAAGTTATAAATTTATTCACATTATGTATCTATTAATAAAATTATTAATCGTGAATTAATTAATGAATTTATTTGAAATACTAAACATAAGGAAAAGCATGATTTTCCTATTTATTAGTGATTTGATGAATTTAATTATAAATTAATAATAAATAAATTGCAATTATATGGTATAATGATTAGTAATGGTTAACGCGTAATGTTAACAGTTATTGCATTCATTTGGATTTATTAGTATGAATGCGATCACTAGATGTTGGAAAATCAATACCATTTCGTGGCAAACTTGATATAATGATTGGTGATAATAGAATAGCGGCCAACCAATTAGTGCCTAAACTTTCCGAAATGTTTGTGTTCCAACATCCGAGATCGTAAGTTTTAATTCTATGATTCTTCTCGTAAGTGGTCTGATTATTAATCATTAGTTTTCCGTGATAATACATTAGGCATAAACCGAATAGAAATCCGCAAATATCAATAATGCAGATAAATGCGAATACCATTACTTTGAATGATATGATACCGAACATCCAAAAAGGAAATGGTATTAAATGATAGAGAAAAGTGTATAAACTAAAACCTCCCAAAGCGTTCCAAATAAAGTATTGATTCAATACAGTGGCGTATAAACCTCCGATAGCGATATATAAAAGAAATCCATAATAGTATCTAACAAATATGATTTACTAGTTTAATTTAAATTTATCATTTCATCAAATACTAAATTATACCTAAAGTTTTTGTATCCAATACAACACCCTTTGTTGGTTTGTTTTTGTTGGAAAACATTTAAAAGATTAATTTACATTATATATAAATTATATATATCTAATAAATGATTTTTTTAAAATGTTTTGTAACCTATTACCGGTATATAATTATATCAATTTGTAAGTAAAACTTTTTAATTTTGTTTTAAACAATTTTCTAATAGGGTTTATTGTTAGAATGATAAGATATCAGTTGAATATTTTTAATGGTCAAATTATCTAATATAAAATTATAAATTGTTATTTAGAAATGTTCGAGATTTCTTAATTTATATCCAGTTATTTGGATATTTTAAAGGTTCACGTTTGAAGGATAGAGATTTAACAGTTTAGTTAGTGGCAGAGCATGTGTTTGTGCGATAATTACCGTATGTTAGTGTTATGTGATTATATTTACCACTAAACACGCAGTGATGATCGCGCTTAAGTATACAGTTGTCACAGATATGGCAGTGATGTGAACGCGGCGGTGCGTTAGCCTCGCATATGGAGCAGAAACGCCAATTCGCCTTCAGTATTGACGGCAGCATTAGTCTACGCGTGGATGTATCCGTTGTCATTAGATATAGCAGGTTTGAGAATACGTTATAAAGTATAAAAACGCCGTTAAATACATGGAAATATTGGAGAGTAGTGTTGCCCGACGAATGAATGTGTGGCAAAACAACGTACACTTCAAACACAAATGTTGAACTCACTGCTAATATGAGAAATATGATCGCTGTTATATCTGACCAGTTTTTAATCATTTTATTCAAAATTAGTTCAAATATTTCATGTAAGCATAATTTGAAAGTAAATCAAAACAAACAAATATGGATTTGTCAAACCAATCCCTCTGATATGGCTTACTAGAGATTACGCGTGTTTACTAATAATTTTGGTACCGTTCCACTCATAGCATAGAAATATTCTACTGTTACAGTACTCCACACCCAACCGTTTAACTATGCTTAACATTTCTACGCATTGAGTGGAACGTTAAAAATATCATTAGTGTTTACACATTATTATTACACTTTAAAACCTTACCCATTGGTTAGAGACGTACATTTAACTTTAAATATACTGAAATGTCAACAATTTAGTAGAGTTAAGAGTTATTGTTAAAAATTATGGTTTAAAATAGGTTATGCTCAAAATTTTTTCGTTAATAAATTATAAACGTTTACGCTAAAGTTAAAAAGTTATAAGGATTAAGGAGATTTCTTTAACTGTAAACTTTACTTGGGATTATACCGCTAAAATATTTTTAGAGATTATCATTTGGTTGTCTCCCTAGTGATGATATGAAAAATACAATACTTACAAGCATTTTGCATAATCAAAATTTTGGTTATTACCACTGGAAATTTTGAAACTTTTATCAATATTTTTGTATTTATGCGAAATATGGGTATGTGTAGATAGAGTGCTAATCGGGTCCTGAATTTTTTGCCCAATCAGGGTTGGTTAGAGTTTTATGTTAAAAGCTCCTCTCCTGGGGGTGCCACACACGACACTTATATCAATGGATTCAGCTAGAAGAGAGGAGGTCAAGTAGGGAAGGTGGTGGAAAAAATGGGGGTGGAAAAACTTTTTAAATAGCATTATAAGCTTCCCTCCTCATACCTATATCAATGGACTCAGCTTGAAGAGGAGTGCAAGAAATAGGGTTTCAAGGTGGTCGGTACCCCCTTAATCAGGAGGGGTGAAAAATATTTTATAAATGCCCTTCGACACCTATATTATTCAACTCAGCTCAAATAACGGATTCAAATGAGGGGTCACTCGAGGGGGTGGACACCTAAATATGGTTAGGTTCAGAAAGGGCGGGTAGGAAGGGGCAAAACGGATAGGGTACGGAATCAGCGGATGAGGGTCGAAATAAACGGATGAGGATTGGGTTTAGCGTATATGGTCCAGGATTAGTGGTGGAAGTCCGGGTTAATCTATTGGATCCTGGATAGGTGGGTAGTATCCGGGAGGGCCTGTTGGATCAGGGAAGAGCATGGGATTAGGGGAGGACGGGTGGAAATCGGGAGGGGCGGTTGGAATCCCGGAGGTGTCCAATTTTGTCTAGTTTGAAATAAAATACAAAATAAACAAAACTATAAGTATAGCGTTGTTGGATTTAGATTCCAATTTTTCAAACTTTGGAAAAAGAGCACTCGTCTTAACGTTGCTTTGAATAAACTCAGGCTTTCAAAATGTAAATTTGTCGGGCGTTTATTTAAATCTAGTCACGAAGCTTATAGTTTACAATCATTACAAAAGTATCATTTTTTAAGTAAAGAAGTGACCAATTTCTTCGACAGCATGTTTCTCAGAAGTTTAAAATGGAACTTTAAACAAAAGAACTTCCATGTGTAGCTTAATCTACAAAAAAACTATTATTTTAATAAACGCCAATTTATAATTCAAGCACGTATATTAATTCGATGAATGGGAATTTATGAGTATCAATATTTTTAAAAATAAATATCAACACAAAAAGAATCAACTCATGTAATTAATTAAATTGGGATAAAAGTAGTCTTAATCATTGTTAAGTTTTGACACGTTGACTAAAAATAAAATTTAGCTTACTTTATTAAACATAAATTTAATGTACAAATATTTTTGGGTAAATATTGTAAAATTTAAATTAATACATTATAAATAGACTATAAAAAATATCAGTATCAAAACATTAATTATCTTTGAGTTGTTTGCCTTTGATTATGATAGCGTTCAGATCAATTTTATCGGGAAAATTTTGCAGTAGTTTCATATTTGTCGCAAAATCGCCGCACATTAGATCGTCGCGAATAAGACTAATATAAATATATCGAATATAAGGTCCGTAATGATTAGAGAGTCAAAATATTAGCATTTATAGCATACAAAAATAGCGCTATAAATAGCATTTATAAATGACCAAAATAGCACTTAAAAATAGCATTTATAATTTTTTAAAAACTACTAAAAAGTTAAAATATAATGTCTTTTCTTCAAATTAACATTTTTCTAAATCTCTCTTAGTTCTTTTTATAATGACGTTTAAAAAGTTTTTTGAAAAGTATGTTATTAGGAATTTTGGCAGCATTAAAAAAAATTTGTACAAGAAGTAACAAAAACTAATCAGATTTAAACAACAATATTTATATTTAGAGGAAATTTATTAGCATTTATAGCTTTTATAGCATTTATTATTAAAAATAGCAATTAATAACATTTATAAATGTATCTTAAACACTATGTAATTTGTGCACATATAATAATTTTATACTTCTAATTTATGTAACAAAAAGTAGCATTTGCTTTTTGACTCTCTAGTTATAAATAATAGAAATATGTGCCAAATTAGTTAAATTAGAAAAATTAGGATAAAGAGTCGGCCTGAAGCTGTAGAATTAGCATAAGTCAAGCTTTAAATTTTTTAACAATTTATTAGTCTATTATACAACATATGGTTTTCTAACAGATATCGAATGCTCACAAAATCAGTGATCATTCAATATCATAATTAATTGTATCATTCTTCAACTATATTTTTATTAAATGTTAAAACAAATCAGCGTTCGTTAAGATTTAGTATTTAAAATTTTTGCAAATTCAGCAAATAATACAAACAATTATTTTTGAACAAATATCGAAATTTAAAATTATATTAATTTTGTCGATCGTAGACACTATCCAAAACTTCCAATTGTTATGCAAAGCATCCGACAAACCGATGTAAATTAGGTTTAATTTTTGAAATTCACAAAATAATAATAGATACATGGTATGGTAATAGCGATAAAAATGGATACTTCCATACCAATAAACTATAATTTGAAAAAACGTTTTAGTCTATTAATGTTGAGACTAATTAATAAAAGAAAATTGTGTAAACATCGAATCTATGTTAAACCATTACATCCAGTTGTAATATTTTTATAATACTCCATTAAATTCAATTTTGAAGAAATGAGATAATTCTGCAATGCATTAAAGTAATAATCGATTTAGTTTATAAAAAATGCAATTTCAATACATTTACCGTATTATAATATAATTTGGATGATCAGTACATATATAATAATAACTGATAAAATTTGCTACAAAAAGTTTTCTTTGTTAAAATTAGTATTATCGCTGCCGATTCTTAGTATTCTCGAATAACTAGAAATTAATTTGAAGTGTATATCGATAAAAATGGGGTGAAAAGGAGGTATTATTGACTATTGACTACTGACTGACATGAAGATAAACGTTTTAGTTTACTTAAACTGAAACATAATGAAAACTATTATCATTCACAAATTCTGAGAAGTTAACATACACTAATATAACATACGGAAATACTTATGACTAACCGAACGCCCCAATTGCCCCAATCTATCACTTGCCAAATAATTATTATATTTTCATTAAAACCTCACTATTAGTTCAAAAGTCAATAATTCATTCTCATTCAATTCCATCTCATTTGTATTAAATAATATATTTCACAAAATTTACAATTTTCAACTTTTCATGTATTAAGAGCTTATAAATAGAGCCTATCGTCGTTACCAATTCTAAAACATTTGTTGACCGGTAATGACCTCAGCTACAAAAATTATTTACCAGTAAATTTTTTAATTAATACAGATAGAAATTATCGGATATAAATTATATTATGATTCAGATTGCATTATTTTATGGCATTTGTTTGTGATTTAAAATGTAGATTTCAAAAGCTATGGATCTAAGAAATTAATTGATCATTCAAAAACTACATTTGAACAAAAATTATCATAAAAAGGAAAAATGGAAATTTTGCATTTGTAAAAATTGTTTTTAAAACTTAATTTGAATAAAATTCAAACATCTCAAAAAGAATTTGTGAATACATTTCCAGAAAGTTTTTTATAAGACTGGGAGTAGCCGTCGATTCTATTTTCCATAGTGATCGGTAACAAAGCATAGATTTTCTCTCTATTCCAGTCTACGCGACTGTATCGCGAATTCTTTAGTACATAATACACTATGAATTTAGTACGCGAATTAATGTTAATGCGTGTTAATGCGCATTACGCAATGGCGTAATACTGGAATAACAGGAATAGAGAGAAAATCATTGTAACAAAGAGCTCTAAATATAATTCAAATTATAATTAGAATAAATAACGAATTAAAAAAAACATTTTTATTAATAGCTGACAACGATTTTGAACTTTTGCTTATTACTTATTTGACACTAACAATTAAACTAATAATGAAAATAATGAAAAAATTAAGAAAATAAATAAATGTCGTTTATAAATGATTAGGTTAAGTAAGCCATAACATTACATATCACAATCACAATTACGATTACTCGGTATTAAAGACAGGGACAGCGATAAAAAATTGAAGTGAAAATCAGAGCGTAAATAAGATGATATATAGATATAACATACTATGGGGTATAAATAACTACTTTCATTAAATGACATAAGCCTGTGTAACTGCATTCTATTATTTTTGTTAGAATGTTGTATGTGAAACATTAGTTTTAGTATTTTTGTGAGTTATTTAACTTGTAAAATGTGTGCGAATTCTTCTTTAGTATTAAAAGGATGAACCAATTAAGAGGTAATTGTTTTGCCACTCAATTTATTTTCTTCTTTGTATTTTAATATTTAGATGCTTTGCTTGAAAAATTCCGTAACCAGTATAGTAATCATTTTCCTAAAACATTAAAATTATTAGTAACTGAACATTGAATTGCATCATACAGTACAAATGAAATAAATAGATAAAAATAGTGCAAACTTGTTATGTTGTAAAATAATTTTTTTTAAAAGTAATGAGAGAAATGTTTGTAAAATTTATTCAAAGTTTGATATGTGGGTAAAATTTTTGCTATAAATAATCACTTCAATACGTACAACTAAGTTGTAGCCACTGAATGATCGGTAGTATGCAAAACAAAAAGTTTGCATTTTATACAATTTTCTTCACCAATTAGTGAATTTATTTAAAAAACGCTACAATTAAGAACGTAAAAATCGTTAGAGAAAAGGGTGAAAATCGTTAAATAATCGTTAGAAAAAATAGATAGATAAAATCTATTGATTAGAACTAAGAACTTTTCAAAAAAAATGTAGGTCATCCAAAAAACTCACGAGTCAACGGATTTAAAGAGCAATAATTTTTGGCTTTGTGCCTAGAATTTTTCAACATTTTTTCAAATATTTCCCAAGTTAAACCTGAAAACATAACCCCACTCAAAACTTATCGGATTTAATCAACTATTTTTCTAATTTAAAAAAATTTCTCTTCGTTAGAAGTAAATAAAATCGTTAGAATAGTCATTTAAAAATAACTTTTTTTTGAATTATTTAAGTTATATGACAACTATGTATTTGTTATTAATATGTTTCTGTATGCTTTTAAAAAATTGTTGATCAACGATTTTTCGATTTTAATATAAGTACAATTAATTTAAGAGATTCTTAAAAGAATGTGGTAACGAAATAGTATTTACATTTAATTGATCGCATTCGATAAATCGATATTTTTGCAATAACATGAGCGTAATTATTTTCATTTCCAATAATGCGAATCTATTTCCAATACAATTTCTGGGTCCATCGGCGAAGGGTATGTATGTTCCGGATTTTATTTTATACTTATTTTCATCAAAAAATCTTTCTGGCATAAAATGATTTGGATTTTCGAAATTATCTGGATCACGATGAACAGAATAAATAGGAATAGATATAACCGAATTTCTTGGAACAAAAATATTGTCCAAATATGTATCGGCTACAGATATTCTTTCTATTCTTGATAAAGGAGGATATAGTCTTAAGATTTCATTAACGCATGCGTCTAAATACGTCATTTTATGTAATACTTCTATTATCGGTAAGTTTAGTTTAGTGTACTGATCTATTTCTTCGATTAACTTGGTTTGGCATTCTTGGTTCTGTGTCAGTACATAAATCAAATGAACTAATCCAGAAGTTGTTGTGTCAAAACCGCCAATAAAGAACACCAAACAATTGTCGATAATTTCTTTAATAGTTAAAGCTAATTTATAAATTAAAAATAATAATCAATTTAAATGAAAGCTTGTTTAACATTATTTTGATTACTAGGGATGCGAAAATAGTTAATTAACTATTCTTAAAAATCATTCAGAAACAGATTGATAACTAATATATATAGTTGTTATATAACTTAAATAATTCAAAAAAAGTTATTTTTATCAAACTATTCTAACTATTTTAAAAATATCCAACTATTTTATTTTATTTCTAACTAATTCCAGATATTTGTAAAATTAGAGAAATTGGAGTAGAATGGAAAAATTGTAAGATGTGTTGTGTGAGGGGTTATATTTTCGGGGTTTAAAAAGTTTTTCGAAAAATGTTTTAGGCACAAAATATTGTCGTTTAAATCCGTTTAGTTTTTGCATTGAAATACAGTTTTTGAAAATTTCTGAAGTAAAATCGATAGATTTTTTCTAACTTTTTTCTAACTATTTGACCGATTATTTCTAACTGATAATTAACTATTTTGCATCCTTTTTTCTAACTATTTTCGCATCATTATTGATTACTTACTAGTTTTTGATTTATTAGTTTTCGTATTGTCCTCCTTTATAGTGTTCAATAAATACTGAATAAAATCATTTTTCATGATGTGTTCAGACTTTCTTTTTTCTATAATTTTGAGGCTCAAATTAGAAAAAAACTCAAAACAACTTCTATCTGTAAAACCATTATTAAAATATCGTGCCATTTTTGGCCAAAGAAATGATGGAATTATAGATAATGGTAAATTATTGTTCATTATTTCTTTGGAATTTTTAATGTATACATTATCAGGATCTATAGCTGAATTGATTTCAACTCCGAAAAATGCTTTTAATATAATATCCATTAAACAATATTCGATGACCTTTTTCATGTTAATTAAGTTGTCAGTATCGGTAAAACTTTCCAATTGTTTGATCATTATTTTAGCGGAGTCTTCAATAACTGGACACATATTTTTTATGTTTGCTGTGGTAAATGTGGGCTCTATTACAGCTCGCATTCGTTTCCATTCGTTATATTTATGAAAAAATACACTTTTTCCCATTATTTTTTCTGGTAGAATAACATCCTTCAAATATACAGATAATTAAATATTAGATATAAGATGCTTATTTGATTTTTTATACATTTCAAATAAATTGTTATAGTTAGTCATATTACTTAAATTGGATTTAGGATTAAATAACATTGTTTAGAATACACTACATTTTAAAGCATATACTTAATATCAGGATAACCTTATATCCGACATTTCACAACTAACTTGAGTAGCATGGAAATTCTCAATTCATTTTTTGAATATTCCGAACCCTTGTTATCCTCACAGAAAAAAAGAATCAAACTTCGCCCAACTTAACTATGAAACTAACAACTAAAGTTTGCAGTGATTTAAAAAGTTTACAACCGCAACAAACAGCCAAAACAAATAATTAACAGCAAACCTTCGCTATTTTATAGATGATAAACAACAACTGCTTAAAAACAGAGGGTTATATAGCCATAACGCTAAATATTTTATATCTCATTAATTATTTTGTGTTAATTCATTTAGTTTTCATACTAAAATACATTATTTAGATAAAAAATAATTAGAATTTCAACTGAAATAAATTTGTAAATATGTTTTGATTGTTGGTTATATATATTAATTAACCTGAAAGTTGATTTGAAGTTGAATTAAACTTAGTTACCTTTATATTTGTGCAGTATATATAGTAAGGATAATAAACTTCATAATAAACAATGATTTTGCAAATATTTATCATTTTATAAATTTTAGCAGAGAAAATCGTATAAAAATTGATTGGCGGTTTAATTCGTTGTTTTTTCATAAATTTTTATGCGCCAAAAACTATACAAATATACATAAACTGATAACAAGCCGAAACTGAACTACATGAACTGGCGGGTTAACCACATTTTCGGAAGAATTACATGAAACCAAAATTTGTTATCTTGAACGTAACGGGATATATTCTAAAACTTAAACCCAATAATTTTAAATGATAGTTGTGAGGAAGCTATGTCACACAAAATCATAAAATGACACAACTAATTTTAATATTGGGCCTCTAATAATGTGCTAGCTTCAAAATTTCTTATTTTAAGACCTTTTCAATATTTAAAAGCTATCAATTTTTGCAAATATTTTCGTTAATGATAACTATGTAAAAGTAATTCGGAAACTCCAGAATCTGACCCAATTTGGTCTTGAAATCCTATATTTTAACATAAAAACCATAATGTTCATTTCCCGCTTACATTTGAAAATTTGATTGTGATACTTTTTGAAAATTATATCTAAATTTTCCTTAAAGATTCTAGCAATAAAACTAATTCAATCAAATTTGAAAAACTTTATTTGGTGGATTACTAAGCTTATATGAAGTTGACCCTAAATGATTTCAATTTTTATTTCACGCAGATTTCGAGCAGGATTTTAAAATTTTTGGTAAAAGAATTAGAATTCTGATGATAATGAGTGAAGTTTGTTTAGATTTAAGAGATTTAAAATTATTGTTTGTAAGAATACAAACAGAAAAAAGCGTTAACTGTTTTGTAAAAGAGGAAATACGATTATGTGTATCTTATTATTTGCTATGTTTGGCTTATCAAGCATTTGATTTGGATTTGCGCACATAAAACCTAATTTAAATTCGATAATGAAACTTTTATACAATAATAGACTTGTATTAATTGATATGATAAGAATACGTTTATATAAATAAAGATAATATGTACTTAGAACATTAAAGTTCGATTGTTGGCCAATAAATAAGACAACTAACGTCTAAAAGTAATAATAATAATAATGATAATACTGATAACACAGTAAGACATTAGAAATTAATATTAAATACTAAAATAACTTAGATTGTGAAATTCCTAACTTTATTTTATTAACAATAACATTTTATAACATTTCTAAAATACTTATTGCCCAATGGAAATATCAAATAAATAAGTTGGTTCAATAAATAAATTATAGCAATTTTTCTAACTTTTCATAAAAAATATTATTGTTTGTAAGAATTTATAAACATGAATACTACGCTTACAATAAATACAAATTTCATTAAATAGCTAATTTCGAAAAAAAATCTTATGATAATATAAGAAAATATAATTATTAAGTATGAAATAAAAGATTATATAATAAAATTTTTTATTTTAACATTATAGGGAAACGTTTGAAAAGATTGGCACGTTAAAAATTGAGATTATTTGTATGGTCAAACAATAAAATAATTTACGATCGAAGGGATCGATGAAATTTTATTAACTGCGCATTATACGAATTCAGCTGGGCTCAAATAGTTAATGTCTAATTAAGTTTGATTTTTTTCATTATCAGTCAAAATCATTTATACCATCAAAATTTAACCATAAATTCATATTTATATTGAAATTTTTATTCTGTAATCATTAAATAAACACTTATTAATGAAACAATTATAAAAAGAAAACAGAATTTTTAGACTCAAAAATGTGCTTATAATATCATTCGAGAAACGGTTCATATTTGAGAACCAGATCTTGCCAATACAAATGTAAAATCATAATAATAAGTTTTCAGATTCATATAATACAATATAAAAATGTTTATTTAATTAGTTATGAAATCTTAAACTGGACATAACTATAGTCAAAAAGATAACATTTGCTACATTTTTATTTCATAAATTATAAGCATGTAATTATTATATGATCACGATTTTCATAGTTTGGAGTCGTTTTAGCTCCATTTATAAATGCTATTAACTGCTACTTTTAATGATAAATGCTATAAAAGCTTAAAATGCTAATAAATGCTATTTTCGAAATCGAAATATTGTGATTTAAATCTGATTAGTTTTTGTTACCCCTTGTCCAAAATTTTTTTCAATACTACCAAAAATTCCTAATAACTTACTTTTCAAAGAAACCTTTTTAATTTAATTATAAAATGAACTAATAGAGATTTAGAAAAATGTTAATTTGAAGAAAAAGACATTATATATTAACTTTTAAGTAATTTTTAAAAATTTATAAATGCGATTTTTAAGTGCTATTTTGTTAATTTATTAATGCTATTTATAGCGCTATTTTTGTAAGCTATAAATGCTATTATTTTGACTCTCTATTAATAAGAAGCGTTACATCAAAATTTACTCTGATATTAACCATTTGTGACCCGATTTTATGTATGTTTTAACCAATTTTTCCACATTTGTAGTCATTTTTTAACCAATTTGAGCCCTGTTTTTCATCTATTAAAGCGAGTTTTGATCCAATTGTGACCCAATTTTGTTCATTTTAGCCTGATTTTCGTGATGTAAAAAAAGTCTACAGACATACACATGTCAAATCCAATTACGGACTCAGCTAACAATACGATCTGATTCTAACAATAGTTGATTATTTTATGCTAAACTATTAATATGTTAAACTTCATTTTAGTAAACATTTTTTGAATCATTTTTATTAAACTTTTTTAGACTGAATAGCTTTTAAAAAGTTGATAAAAACTTCTTTTTTTTGGTTAACCGAAACTTATCTCTATTTGTTGCATATTGTCTAACGTTAAATCAACTCTTGCGTTTAGTTTATTTTCGACCAGCCATTCATACCAGTAGGCGCTCAATAATATAATGAGTGATAAAAATGCTAACAACCACAGTTTAAACCTTTTTTAGCCTTTATTGTTATTATAAAATTATACTTATAATTAAAATACAAACAAGAACGACACATTTATAGGAAGATCACTTTTCTTAGCTTAATGCATATTTATGCTTCAAATATATTTATATCTCAGACAAGATGGAAAAATACAAAATCCCTTAATTAATAAGAGAAATCTTTTTATTAAGGTATAAATGTGGACACCGTAGTGGAAAATTAAGATTTTTCACACAATGATCAATAGAAAATAAAACAACAAATTCTATGAACAACACATTCCAGACAGACTGATGGACAGACGGATAGACTAACATTTAATGAGCTTAAACAATATTTTCTTTGGCTCTGTTCATACAACATTTAAAAAAATTGGTAAAATTTTAATTGTAATAGTTAATCCATTTTATTACTACCACAAAGGGGATTTAATATATTGATGTATTTGTTAATATTATACTCTGTCCTGTAACGTCTTAAGTTTGCCAACAATTACAGGTTAAGGAGGGTTTGATGTCGTTTTTGCTGAAAACGCATAATATAAATTATGCTAAGAAGAAGAATAGAATAAAAAGTTTGTTTATTAATTTTTATTATTATTGACTTTATATAACGTTTTAGTTTAGATACATTACAGGCCATATATCAGTAATTATTTAAACTCACGAGTCAGTAAACTAACAAATTTATCTTATTTATTCAATTGATGTATTAGTTTTATCAATTATTCAGTCCCATTACTTACCTAATAATAAATTAAGGATATTTAATAATGAGTGCATCGAAAATATTATAAGTTAAGTGTATTAGACTATGAGACTGTGAAAATTTGAATGCCCTAGCCCGATCCAAGCTCGAAATACTTGAGCACGAGCCCGATGAAAGCCCAATAAATTTAATTATTTAAAGCCCGACTTGGCTCGATTTTACATCAAAATATTTTTAAACACAAAATCAAATTCTGACTTAAGTTTTTATCTATCTAACTATTATATACAAATAATTTATGAAAAAACTCGTGCTATAATTATCGAATAATTGAGCGCTAATTTATTGCCAAAACATTCGGACATAATCACGACGAAAGACGAATTGCTTTAATTGTTCAATTTTTGTTCAATTTGGTGCCATAGTTTTAAATAACTTCAGCGTAAGTAAAGTTCTATTTTATTGCCATTATATAATGTTATCTTATCAAACTTATAACAGCAGTATAACTGATACCTTCTATTTTCGGTTTATTCACCACATTTATGAAATTATCACAAATACTACTTTTTATCTTTCTTTCAAAAAATGATGAGATAATAAAACAATTAGCCTACAAAATAAAATATTCTTACTTATAGAATAAATTCTATTTTTGGTATTTTATAGTCATTAATTTTAATTTTTATCATTATTGCTAATAAGAGATGTTAAGTTTTCTACAACCATTTACAGTTGAAAACCTGTTAAATCTTAAAAATTCCTTACTTTTGGTATAATAAATAATTTTCTAATAAAAGTTTCTTACATTGGTTTGTTGGCAGTTATTAAAAATTATTATTAAATACTGCAAGCTATCTGTAATGTTATCAAGTAATATCATTTGATAAAATTATTTTTGCAAACGTATACATGATGTTGTTATCGCAATAATAACTGAAGAAAAGTTTAGTTTTGTTCTTTAGTCGACAGATCACTGTTCAAAAATTTATTTTCATTTTTTTTATTAATTTTTGCCACTTAAAAACAGTATTTTAGTTCTAATAAAACCATAACCAAAGCTAATTTAATATTTGAGTAATGAGCAATGCTACTGTAATCAAAATTTATATGCAATTTCATCATAAATTGTTTTTCCTGTTTTGATATTATTTACTCGAAAAATATTTTCTTTTACAGATCAATAAATTTAATACGCTATTGATTTCAAAAAAATTGTGTGAATTAAATACAGAGCTCAACAAGCGATCGCCAATTCAACAAAATAAGTAAACAATAGTGTTTAAAAATGTCACACCAGACATCAGGAAACGATTGTTTCCGATTTTACTCCAACAGCTGCAACAAAGTAAGCAAACGTATCCCTAATAACTAAAATTAAAGTTTAGTTTATTATGCGCTGATTAGGGTAATGCGTGTACTTATCGCCACTGTATGGCAGCGAAACGTTCGAATCAGACTTGCGATGCATGGAGAAACTATAATTGCAAATCTAAGAACTGCCCGCTCAGACATTTGGAAATGAATAACTATCCGCGATCAATGAATTCTCAGATCAAGTTGACGAGCAAGTCTGAAATGTACCAAAATAATAACCGTACTGAAGTTAACGGCAATTATTTGCACCGAAATCCTTATAAAACACAAAACTTACAAAAACGATCGAATAATCAAAGGGATTTTACAAACAATTTCAACACTCCTAAGCATTCAGAAGTGAAAACAAATGCTTATAGACCTCAATATGATTTACGCAGAGAATCAAAGGAAAACGAAATACAGTTTAAAGAAACTGCGAATAATAATTATGATATGATGAAAATAAAGCAACGAGAAACAACTCAGAAAAATTTACAACATACACAACTGTTTCAGAGAAAGAATCAGAATTATACGAATGATTTAGGCTATCCTCCAAGTTATTCGAGCCAACATTACGAAGAACAACA
>JAQIXJ010001128.1:0-23331 GCA_034700185.1 Phthiracarus laevigatus
CTCTGTCTCTCTGTCTCTCTCTCTCTCTCTCTCAACTTTTCTAACATTAATTGTTTCATTGTTGCCATAAAAATAAAATTAAACAAATTAAATAAATATAGTCTTAAACCTTATTTTCGATTTACGATTACAAAAGACTATTTTTCTATATTTAAGCAACAATATTATCTTTATTACAATTTTTAGAACAAACTTTAACTTTAAACCTCTTTTAATTAATTTATTTTCAAGTACACAGACAAAAATTAATTATTATGAATCTTTGAACAGTTAAAAACTTATTTTATTTTTGTTTTAATTAGTTGAATTTAAATTATAGAATTGTTGAACACGATAAATAATAATGTTTAGATTTCTTATAAATACTTTTTTAATATTTGAAATATATAACAATAAATATGAAAAGGCGATTAATTAATACTTCATTAGAGTAATTAAAGATTTAAATACAATTAATACACAATTTTTAGTAAATGAAACAATAATAAAAATAATTGTACTCAAATCCATAAACGAAAACCCAAACCAAAACCCAATAATGCCACCAAAATTGCATATAAATTCAATTACACTCATTTTCAGTGATTCTGTGTTTGCTGTAATGTATTCCAATTCCGGTATAACATTCACATAGATTTGTTTGCGTTTTTCTTTTAATAACGTTATTATTTGTTTTGACTCGAAATCTCTAGTAAAGCAAAATGATTGACAATCCCTTTCACATTTAGCATCAACATTTGTAAACAAATCGGTTTTTACGTTGAACATGTCAAATGTATTGTTACATATACGAAAGCTTCTTTGATTTATATAATTAAAATTAATAAGTGCCATCTGGTTAGTTAACGGAATACAACCAAATTCATTAAACCATTGTTCTATACGACAATAATAATTACATAAAACTGATGTAGTTTTTGGTGAGAAAACAATATTATTTTCTGTTTCATTAAGTTCTTTACATGTTATCTTTGTCAAAAAATTTAATCTTTTCTTGATATTTGTCGCATAGAATATATTAGTGTCCATTTTGTAATCAATAGAATACCATACTTCCTTTTCAGAACTAAATAGGATGACATAGAAAACATTTCCATCAATGATATGGTCAAAAATATAATTTGTATTGAAAGTGAATTTTATTTTGCTCAATGTTTTGCCGTTAGTTTTTGAAATTATTAATTGTTTTTCGAGAAGACTCATGTTATTATCAAAGTATGAATGAAGGATGAGTTCTGCAGAATTTGGAATTAGATAATAATTGGGTTGATAATAACGAGAACAATCAAATATTTCATTATCTCTTGTCTCAATAGTACAAGAATCAATAAAGTCTGTGAAATTACTGTATAGATTAACGTATGCTCCGTAACCATAATCTGACAGTACTTTTGTCGAGTAATATTTCAAGTTTTCCTTAATTAATAAATCTTTAGTATTTAAATTTGGATACAAATTCAATAAATATCTATGATTTAATTTAGTTGGACTTATTGCGATAAGGATTTGAGGAAAAGCATTCGAATAAACATTGCTTATGCGAGTTATAGTGTTTGAAGTTACAAATTCTTGCATTAATTGATATTTTTGGGCAAACATTAAAATTAGTAACAATAAAAAAGTAATTGCTTTAATAGATTTAGAAATAGGATTAAATAATATGTTGTAATATCTGTTATTGAATAATCGAATTATAACATAATTGATTATTAATTCACATTTAGATATAAAACAAATGGATATAGTTTTACTATCAATTCCAAGCCACATATACGTCACGCTACAGATTAAGCATAAATACGTTGTTAAATCCAATTTCGGTAAATGAGTATAACTGATATATGAGGAAATAATTTTTTGAAATACAATAAGTTTTTCAGCATTTGTTATGTTATATGCTATCTTTATTCTATCTATTTCTATCTCTACTTGTATGCCTGTCTTTATATATTCATTAACACACCTTTTATTGCCAAAATAATCTTTGGATATATTTTCACTTTTGATGGGCAATAAAAAAGTATTTCCATGACTAAAATTGAAATAATTCGCTTTGACCATTGGACCATTGTTAACACAATTCGTTTCGTATGGATACTCGAGTAATCTTTCTTTGATTACGTAATATGTAGCAAACAATATTGTTTTTTTGTTGAGCATAAATCGATTTTCGTGTTTAAATTCAAATGGAAATGCATTTTTTGGATGTATTATAACCGAAAGATTAATATTATTTTCGACTACCACATCAATGCTTAAATCAGTTTTCATTGCATTTGTAGTCTTATTTTCAACAAACAGTTCACTAAAATAAGTGAAGCATTTTTGCGAAAATTTCGATCTTGTTTCGGAAAACTTCTATTGATTTTTTCTATCTATTATGCCACCATATCCTTCTTTAAAATATATTGATCTATCAACGAATTGGCAACAGATTCATTAATATTTTTAATTTTATTCAAATGTGCTATATTTTTCGCAACAACGTATAAACTTATAGATTGAAATATATTATCGTGTTCTCCGGTTATGATATTTATTGTTGTTCCATAATGTGTGTATTGAAGCGTAAATAATGTAAATTGATAGATAGCACAACATAAAAATATTATTTTAACAATTTTGTTAAACATTTTTTTAAATATTTCTAGTTAAGAACCCGATTTACGTGATTAAAAACATTATAACATTTTATTTGCTAAATTTTACTGCCCTCGTTTTATATTATTTAATTGTTGCATTTCATTATGCTATATATATTTCATTTTTCCTAACATATTCTTGCGCGTAGTATATTTTGTTATTATAGGAGACCTGCTTTTTATAGTTTATTTTATTGTTAGGTAATATCGATTAAGTAATATAGTTAAGAGCAATAGGAGACAGTAACATATTTATAATTAAGATCCATACTTTTATATATTATATGATTGCCCTTTTAATTAGTTTATTTCAGGTTATACAATTATCATATATACATATTTCAAAGTTGTCAGTCTGTCTGTCTGTATGTGATACCCTGGTGGTTATGTAGTATCCCGGAACCATTGTTGTAAAACTTTTATACAGCAAATTAAAAATATTGTTTGGAAAAATTATAATAAACGGAGAAATCACACGCGCATTTTAGTTTAAAAGTTCTACGAATGTTTAACGGTATGATGAAAAATACCTTTAAAATTAAATATAAGTGAACTTTAATCTAATCTAACCAAACACAAACCTATCTAAACCTATCAGAACGAGTCAAATCCAATGCACTTAAATCGTTAAACAATAAAATATTTGTTTAAACAACAAGTGCGTGCTTTAAGCTTTTTTAATATTTTGTAAGAATACAACAAAAATTTTAATGCAGTTTTTTTCAACAATGGTTCCGGGATTCTACATAACGGCCGATACCCTTTATAGGCGCCTCCATTGGTAACTGCACCCGACCCCTATATCATTGGATTCAAATTGAAGAGAGGATTGGAAATCGTGTGTTTCGAGGTGGTGTCCCCATTAAAAAATGGGGACAAAAAACTGTTTCATAAGCATTATAAACACCCCTTCTGTCTTTCCACTCTCTCAACATCTATATCAAAGAATGCAGAACGAATTAACACTTCACTGGAACATCGGTATAAAAATCGCCCCAATCGCTCTTTGCGCGCTCATAGCATTTTTATTATAAACGGGGATTTTTTGAAACTTTAGGTATTTCTCGGTTAACATATCCTGAATATACTAGTAATATTTCGTTGCTTTATCTCTTCAGGGAAAATTATTATACACGATAAAAGCGGATAGGGTAAATTTTCAACCCCAAAATACCTTAAGTGGATGACTAAGCCTTTCAATGCAATTTCCCCGTTATGTTGGCGTTTGCAGCAAAAATTTTAAGCGTTAACGCATAGATGTGCAGTTCATAAAATGTGATGCGCAAAGCTCTGTTTGAAGGCAGTAAGAAATATTTATCCCATAGTTCCACTTTTGAATTAATTTTAGGTGTTCCAGTGAAGTGTTAAGGAATGAAAATAATGGGGTTTTGAGGTGGTTGACACCCCTCACATTCGGTAGGGGTCAAAAATAATTTTAAATTCTTCTTCGACACCTATAGCATTCAACTCAGCTCAAAAACCTGAGTAACATGAGATATCACTTGAGGGCCTCACCCTATAAGAAAATGATTGAATCCGGAATGGTAGGGTGGATATCGGGATAGGTAGGGAGCAGTGATGCACGAGTTAAAAGTTTATTTTGTAGCCTTAACAGTGCTTAATGATAAAAACATTAAAAAACAAGAACGACATATTCATAGAGAGCTCACTTTTTTATAGCTCTATCTAGTCTTATAAGTTATTAAAGAAATGCATTAATATTTAAAATCAAGTTTTCCAAAATGTCAAAATTAACGAACATTAAATACGTGCTAAATTCAATAGTCGAGATAGTGCGGACACCATGGTCAGACGGACAGACATGGTCAAATCCATAAGCTCGCATTTTTTTTGAAAAAAGTGAGCTAAAAACTTATGCATCGGAGTCACCAACTCGTAGTGTATATCAATATCAAAGTACATGTACATATGAGCACTCAGTTGCGTGAAACTTTTAACTCGTGCATCACTGGTAGGGAGGGGTTTGCGATCAATTTGGTGAAGTTCGGGATCAATCGGATAGGGTTCGGGAGAGGTTCGTGAGCAGTCAGGTGGGGTTCGGAATCAGCAAAGAGGTGTTGGAAACCAGTCAGGTGGGATTTGGAATAAGTCGGTGGGGTTCATAAGTCTTATGTTGTTCTGGAACAGTAGGGGGAGATTGGGAAACAGTAAGATGGGTTCCTTTATCATCATGGTGGGGTTCAGGATCAGTCTGAAGGAGATCGAGATTAGGGTGGAAGTCGGAATAAGTCGGGTCGGGATCAGAAATAGTTGGTTTGGTTTTTTAGTCACTTTGAAAAAGTCGAGCTATTGGATTTACAATGTCTGTGTGTGTGTGTGTCTGTGTGGACATTTTTATTGGAGGCTTTTTTTTTAAATTATAGGAGGCTTTTTAAAATAAATTGTAGGAGATTTTTTTATTTTTAAAATTTTTAAAATTTTTTAAAATTTTTTTGATTTTTTTCAATATTATTTAATTTTTTTCAATTTTATTTAATTTTTTCGAGATATTCCGATTTTTATATGATTTGACAACAATGTCATAAAAGTCTGTTTATGTTAGTAATAATTAAAATTAATATTGTTGTAAATTTTTTTAAAAAGTTTTTAATCCATTGTTGCAAAAATACTTGAGAAAGTGTTTACTGAAATCTGGCTCAATAGTGATTCAGTACTCAGAGAGTGAACATCAACTTTTGTAAGATAAGTCGTAGTTTTTAACAACAATGTGTTATAAAAATTTTTAATATATATTTTAATTGTTTAATCTATGTAGTAAATATTATAAATATAGTTGTATTTTTTTGAAACTTATTTTAATGAATTTTTGTTTATATTTTTGCTAAAGTACTTGAGAGAGTGTTTTCTGAAATCAGGATTAGTAGTGATTCAGACTACATAGAGTGAACATCAACTTTTATTCTCAATTTATTAACATATATTTCATTTTTTATAGATAATCAAATATAACACAAATATTTTACTACATGGATTCAAAACAAGATAAAAATAAGGAAAGAAAGCGTAAATGGATAGAGAAGAAAAGAGCAGATGATGAGTGGCGCGAGAAGGAGAAAGAAAAGGTTCGCGAATATATGATAGATAAACGAAGGGATAACGAGTGGCGCGAGAAAGAAAAAGAAAGGGAACGCAACATCAAAACAGTAAAACGGATGGATGATGAATTAGCGCGAGACGAAGGAAGAAAATTTTCGCGAATATATGATAGATAAAGGAAGGGATAATAAGTGGCGCGAGTCGGAGAAATTTAAGGTTTGTAACTATATGAAAGAAAAACGAATGGATGAGGAGTGGCGAATGAGGGAACAACATTGTGACTCATTAAATCATAAGATAAAACGTTTATCTATTATTTCCACTGAATTGGAGCAAATCTATTGTAGAGTTATCAAAAAAAACCAACAGAAGTTTGAGACGGATGTAATTATTCATGGTTCGAAACTTCATTAACGCGCATAACAAAAGAATTATTATCAGCAAAAGGTGTTTCTGTAATCGACAATCTTTGTTCAAATACAAAAAAAACTGTTCAAGTTTTGTTTCACCTGTTATCGATATATCACATCAAACAAGTTACCAACTTTGAGTGTATTGAATGGAAATTATATATCGAAGTTATTCCAGAATAATTGTAAGGACTTACTCAGTTGGAAGAGCGATGGAATTGTCCACGAATTCCAATCATGCAAATTCGATCACTTGGTCGCGATAAACAGCATGGTTTAAGAGAAATGTCGTTAACGTAACAATTTCAGTCGATACTTCTGTGAGAGTTCTTTCTGATGTTTTTGACGATACTTTCACTGTTCAAATCAAATTTAAACGTATACTGCAGCATAAGACACAATTTATGTTCGAAACAGTACGGCTGTCAGATGTTTTCAGCGCAGCAAAATATTTGGTTAACACACCTTTGTACATTGAAGAAAACGTAACCATATCGAACGCATGGATTAACGATCATAATAACGAACTCGAGCACTTTGTCTTAAATAAAGAGGATAAAGACATTGTAAAATTAATTAATAGTTAGAAAATTGAAACTGAAGATAAGGAATGGAATGAGGTGCATGAACCAGTAAACATCACTTCAAACGATACCTTATGGCAAGATAATAACGCCATCGCTTTCGCACCAGGTGAAGGAAGGTTTCCACTATCTAAAATGCGCGATAAAAATGCTGAAGAGCTGTCTTTCCATACCATTTACTGTGGCCATGCTCGTCATCAATCAACTGATAACTCGCATACGAAATTTTTCAATTGGGAATTAAGGCATAAAGATCGACGAAGCTGTGTGATTCCAAAAATATTTTTTATGTTCAAGAATCGTCAATACGAAATAATCACTCAGCAAATTTCGTTACTTTTAAGAAAAACAAGATCAACCTGTAAAGTAAAAGCAGGACAGGTTTAAAATGAACAATTTGTGGAAAACTTATGTATGATCGACGAGGGTTACAAGTTTTTGTGTGTTGACAGATCGTCACATGTTTATTGGGAAATGCGAAAAAAGGAAGTGCTTGATATGATACGACAGCTTGGCGTACCAACACTTTTTGTCACCTTTTCTGCTGCAGAGACTCGCTGGAAACAACTATTAATCATACTGAAGAAAACTGTGCACAACGATGATATTATGTAATTAGATGCAGAAAATCTGAGTTATACTGATCGCTGTGATTTAATTAGCGCAGATCCAATGGCATGTTCGCGTTATATCGACAAACGTATACGTGAATTGTTTCGTGTGCTACAACATCCAAATGGTCCGTTTAGTAAATATCCTAATACTGATTTTTACAAACGTGTTGAGTTCAAACATCGTGGCAGCCATGACGTTCAATGCTTACTATAGTTGTTTTGATAGCCCGTTCATTCTAAGTACGATGCAACATCGATTGAAAATTGCAAACTATTGTTTGAAGGTTATATAACGTCAGAAATCGAAGCAATTGATGAACATCTAATTGGACATCAAGCACACCAACACTCGTTTTCTTGCAAACGGTTTCAGGGTGATACAGTTACGTTTAGGTTTTCGTTCCCAAAGTATCCTTTACCATCAACGCTAATTTTGGAACCTCGAACAGACGAAGAATTCTCTGAAGATTACAATAAAATGCACAAAGATATAACGAAAGCACTAGCAGTATTAGATAAAGCAAAGCTTGATATTAGTTTCGATAATTTTTTGGACGGAATCAATTTAGTTTTGAGCAATTTATATAAGTAGTCCGATCAAAACTAAAAACTCCAAAAGTTCTCATCAAAAGAAAGTGAAAGATGTACGAGTCAATGGTTTCAATCAGGAAATACTACGATTGCATTTCGCTAACAGTTTATTCTTGATCCGTATAGCTGCGTCCAATACATCTTTAATTATCTTAATAAACCTGATCGTGGTATGTCAAAACTCCTGAAAGAAGGAGTATATGAGGTTAAAGCTGGTGATTATAGCATTCGCGAACGACTTAAAATAATTCGTGACCGGTATTTCAACGCGTCAAAATTAACAACAGGTGGCGGTGTATCATTTACTATCGATGGTTTTGTCAAGATCTAGTCGTGGACACGTATTTATTAACACTGGTGAAGTTAATAAACGTAACAGAATGACTAAAGCTGAACGAGAATTATTAACGATGGATAGCGACGCCACAGATATTTACCAAAATGATTTGTTTGGTTTTTACAATCTTTGTCCGGATTGCTTGAAAGAACTGTGTTTAGCTGATTTTACTGCCATATACAATAGGAGCTAAATAAACAAATAAATTAAAATCAATTGTAAATAACGACGTTAATGAAGACGAAGAAACCGATAAAAAACCTTATGGCGAAGTTTTTAAATTGAAAAATGGTGCCGATTATTTGGAAAAAAGAACCAAAGCAAAAGTTATACGAGATTGTAGATTTAACGTTAAGGTCAAACAAAATAATTTCTATAGAAAGCAATGCCAACTTTTTATCCCATTTTTTGACGAACAAAATAAAATCTTAAATGTTGACGTCAAGAAAAAATACAAAGAAAGTTTAATCACAATTAAATAAAAAAATCCACAAAATAAAAATTTAACAATGGATCGACAAGTAATTATGAAGAAACATTTCGCGACATTGAATTGGATTTCAATCAAGATGAAGAAATTATCGAAACTCCTCACGACTACTCCGTTTATTCAATTGACAATTCTAAACGAGTTAGCTTGGAACAGGATATATGCAATAAGTTGCCAAAATGGAAGTGCAAAAAATTTCTAAAACCGAAATATCAACCGGAAGACGAGTATTTAAAACTCATGAGAGCATTAAATATTAAACAAAGAAAATATTGTTTTGATTTGCTGCATCGCTTAGAGACGTGTGACGAGCAAACATAAAACGTATTTTTTGGTGGTGCAGGCGTTTGGAAATCCTGTTTATTAAATGCAATATTTCATAAACTTCTTCGAGTTTACAATTCAAAGCCTGGAACCATCCCTGATAGAATCAATGTTTTGTTGTGCGTTCCCACTGGCAAAGAAAGTTTCAATATTGGTGGGATGACATTCCACTCGACATTTTCACTACCTGTTAGTCAGTGCAAAGTTTAACTGAAGAAACTCAGTGACGATTTGAGAAATACCATCTATTCTAAATTAGCCGACTTAAAGGTTTTAATCATCGATGAAATTTCAAAGGTAAGCATAACAGCAATCGAGCAACAGCAAACTTTCGTTTTTAAGATATATTTAGAACGTTGAAACCGTTTGGAGATACATCCGTGATTTGTTTCGGCGAATTCTATCAGCTGCAACCTTTTAAATCATGCGACAGAAAGACGATCAACTATATGAAACAGCGTTAAACAACTTGGCAACCGGTTATTATACACATCAAGGTGTCGAGTAATTTAGAAGTCGTGAAATTACTCGGAATAAGCTCCATCCACCAAACGAAGCTGTCCGCCTGCACCGAACAAATGCAGAAGAAGACGATTTTAATCACTTAGCTTTAAATCGCAACATGAATCTTAAATATTTTAGCTTTGCAGAATGTTACGCTGAAGGTCATGTCAATGGTGAAGTGAAAAATCACGCATTAAAAACAGTTTCGGAGTTTGTTATTTCACAAAAGTATGGTTTACCATCAAGTCTCATATTGAAAGTAAACGCTCTGTTTATGGTAACTAATAATATTGATATTGAAGATAGACTCATCAATGGTGCGAATGGCCAATTACGTAAAATCGCAATAATTTGCGGAAATTCGGTAAATATAAGGATAGAATTTTTTGGCGATCTAGTTGGACAAAATACTCGGCAACAACATGCAAACCCGATTAAACGAAATGGACATTCTCAAACATGGACACCAATTGAGAAGATTTCACATCATATCGCTCTGATGCGTAATCTGAATGTAAGAATACGTCTCACACAGTTTACATTGGTTGCAGCTGAAGCAAATACTATTGCAAATAGTCAAGGCCAAAGTTATGATAATGTAGTTGTAAGTCTAAATTCAAGAATGCTTCGTTCGGAAGTATACATCGCGTTAAGGCGTGCTCGTAAGTCAAGTGGCCTAATCATCAATGGTTCATTTATACAGCCGAAAGAAACTCCGACTGTTTTTTTGGTTGAATACGAAATCGAGAGATTGCGAACCACTGCTGCAATTTTGGGTCGAATTTGATTATTATCGAGATCGAATTAGGTTGAGAGCGAGTTGGTTTGAGAACGAGTGGTGTTTAGTTCGAGTTGGGTGGAGTTCGAGTTGGTTCGAGTTCGTGTTAGGTTGAGTTCGAGTTGGGTCGAGTTAGAGTTGGGTCTTGAGCGAATTGGGTCGAGTTCGAGTTATGTTGATTTCTAGTTTGGTAGAGTTATAGTAAACAATCAAATCATTGTTTTATAAGATGACATGAGAGTTTGGCTCCAATCCTGTCGATATTTTCATAAACGGAACAATTCCTTTATTATCATAAAGTTAATAAGTTTTCTATTAATTTAAAGTCTTTTGTAAAAATTATTATAGTAATTGGTTAAAGTAACAGTGCATTTATAACCATAACTTCTTAATGTTTACAAAAAATCTTGTCGAGTAGGTTCGTGATCGAGTTGGATTGAGTTGGAGTTGGGTATAGAGCGAGTTTGTTCGAGTTCGATATGTTTAGAGTTCGAGTTGTGTTGAGTTCGAGTTTTGTCCATTTCAAGTTGTGCCGAGTTCGAGTTGTGTTGAGTTCTAGTTGTGTTGAGTTCCAGTTGAGTTGAGTTTGAGTTATGCCGATTTCGATTTGCTTCGAGTTAGAGATGAATTGAGTTAAAGTTGTGCCGAGTTAGAGTTGGGTTGAGAGAGAGAGAGATGGGTTAAGTTTGGTTGAGAGTGAGTTGGGTTGAATTCGAGTTGTGTTGAGAGCGAATTGGTTTGTGAACGAATGGTATTTAGTTCGAGTTGTGTTGAGTAAGAGTGTTGTTTAGTTTGAGTTGGGTTGAGTTCGAGTAAACAATCAAATCTCTGTTTTATTAGATGACATAAGAGTTTGGCTCCAATCCTGCTTATAATTTTATTAACTGAACAATTCTTTTATTATAATAAAGTTAATAAGTTTTCTATTCATTTAAAGTTTTTTGTAAAAATAATTATACTAATTGGTTTAGTCATTGTTGAATTTAGAGCGATTTGGGTGGAAATTGATTTTGATCGAGAGAGATTTGGGTTGAATTCGAGTTGTGCTGAGTTAGATTTGGATCGCGTTAAATTTGGGTCGGGTTCGAGTTGGTTCGAGAGCGAGTTGTGATGAGATCGAGTTGGTTTGAGTTAGAGTTGGGTCTAGAGCGAATTGGTTAGAGTTCGAGTTGTTTTGAGTTCAAGTTAGGATGAGTACGAGTTTGGTTGAGAGCGAGTTAATTTGAGTACGAGTCGTGTTTAGTTCGTTATTTGTCGAGTTCAAATTTTACTTCTATCCTGACGATTATTTTATAAACGAAACAATTCCTTTATTATCATAAAGTTAGTTTGTTTTCTATTCATTTAAAGTATTTTGTAATATTTATTATGGTAATTGGTTGAAGTAACAGTGTATTTATAGCCATAACTTCATAAAGTTTACATAAAAATTTGTGTAGAGTTCCTATTGGTTCGTAATCGAGTTGGATTGAGTTGGATTGAGTTGGAGTTGGGTCTTGATCGAGTTCGATTTGTGTTGAGTATATATACGGTTGAGAGAGAGTTATGTCGAGTTTGAGTTGCGTCGAGAACCAAATTGGTTGAATTCGTATTTGTTCGAGTTCGTGTTAGGTTGAGTTCGAGTTGGGTCGAGTTAGAGTTGTTTTGAGTTCGAGTTGTGTTGAGTTAGAGTAGGCTTGAGAGCGAGATGGGTCGAGTTTGAGTTTGGACGAGATCGAGTTGGGTTGAATTCGAGTTGTGTTGAGAGCGAGTTGGTTTGAAAACGAGTGGTATTTAGTTCGAGTTGGGTCGAGTCCGATTTGTGTTGAGTTCGAGTTGTGTTGAGTTAGAGTAAACAATGACTTCTCTGTTTTATTAGATGACATAAGAGTTTGGCTCCAATCCTGCCGATATTTTTATAAACGAAACAATTCTTTTATTATATTAAAGTTAGTAAATTTTCAATTCATTTAAAGTATTTTGTAAAAATTATTATAGTAATTGGTTTAGTTATTGTTGGAATTAAAGCGATTTGGATCGAATTTGATTTTGATCGAGAGCGATTTGGGTTGAATTCGAATTGTGCTAATTTCGAGTTGGATCGCGTTAAATTTGGCTCGAGTTCGAGTTGGTTCGAGTTCGAGTTGGTTCGAGTTCGAGTTGGTTCGAGTTCGAGTTGGTTCGAGAGCGAGATGTGAGTTCGAGTTGGGTTGAGTTTGAGTTGGGTCTAGAGCGATTTGGGTCGAATTTTATTTGGATCGAGAGCGATTTGGGTCGAGTTCGAGTTGTTTTGAGTTCAAGTTGGGATGAGTACGAGTTTGGTTGAGCTCGAGTTTTTTTGGGTTCGAGTTTTGTAGAGTTCGAGTTGGGTTGAGTTAGAGTTGTTCTGATTTCGAATTGTGCCGAGTTCTAGTAAGTCTGATATCTAGTTGGGTCGAGTTCGTGTTGGGTCAATTTCGAGTTTTGTTGATTTCGAGTTGTGTTCAAGTTGGGTGGAGAGCGAGTTGTGTCGAGCTTGAGTTGTGTTGCGTTCGAATTGGATCGAGTTCCAGTTGTGCAGAGTTCACGATATATATACGGTCGAGAGAGAGTTATGTTGAATTCGAGTTGTGTTGATAGCGAGTTGGTTTGAGTAAGAGTGGTGTTTAGTTTGAGTTGGGTTGAGTTCGAGTAAACACTCAATTCATTGTTTTATTAGATGACATGAGAGTTTGGCTCCAATCCTTAGGATATTTTTTTAAACGAAACAATTCCTTTATTATCATAAAGTTAGTAAATTTTCTATTCATTTAAAGTATTTTGTAAAAATTATAATAGTATTTGGTTATAGTAACAGTGTATGTATAGCCTTAGCTTTATAAAGTTTATATAAAATCTTGTGTCGAGTTCGAGTTGAGTTAGAGTTGTGCCGTGTTCGAGTTGGGTCGAGTTAGAGATGGGTTGAGTTAGAGTTGGGTTGAATTAGAGTTGGGTTGAGAGCGAGTTGGGTCGAATTTGATTTGGTTCGAGAGCGAGTTGATTTGATATCGAGTTGTGCTGAGGGCGAGTTGGATCGCGTTTAAATGGAAAGATTCAATATTTTATTGTGCTGCCATTAAACTCTACTTATATACTCTGAAAGTTTCAGAAATGGGGGTTGTCTTCAGTACCAACAAAAGGTAAAAATTATACTTAATCAGATTGTTTATTAGCTCGCTTTAATATTAATGAAGTTTCGTTTATATCAGATATGTTTTTAAGAAATGAAATTTATAAGAAATTGAAAGCAACTCTTAACAGACAGCCAAAGTAAAAACAAACGGATTGCACTTACAGTAATAAACACAAATCGGTTTATTACAATTATTTATTACTCTTTTTTATCGCAAAGGTGAATGTAATTATAAAACAAACAAAAGCGTTATGGTTAAGGTCAATGCGTGTTGAGTGAATGTCATTAACGTTACAAAAAAGCATGATAATTTTGTGTTGTTTGCGTTTTACTTTCAAATGTAAATTGAAATAAAACTGGTTGTTAAACTAAAGTATTTCATTCAAAAATTTAAACTAAATTATAAAATTTTTTAATAGCACAATGCTGTAAAACATTCGCGAAACCGTGTGAAAATAAATATCCGAAATATAAATAAATGGTTAATAATTGTTTATTCATTCAGTCGTGAAAACCATGTTATTTTTATTAATCGTATTATAAAGAAACGTCAGTTTAATGTTCACTATCTATCCCGATGTAAGCTTATATATTTGTGGCCATAAATTAAGTGATCTACTCTTTTCAAATAAAGAAATATCTTATTCAAAAAAAGAATTTCTAATATTGTATTTACTATTAATGAGTTACTACGCTATTAAAAAGTTTTTTCTCTATCACATCTTAATGTTTAAGTGAATTTCAGCTTAATTATATTAAACTAAATTATATACTTTAAAAAGGCGATTTAAGCTTTAATAACAGATTATAAGTTTATTAATTAAAATTATTTAAATTCAATATGATGGGCAAGATGTCAATTAACAATTATTTATTGGATGTTTTAAACGTACTATTTATTTCGATGACGACCTCGCAGAGTGTTAATAGTGAACATTTAGTCAATTTAACTAATAATATGACAGAGGATTGGTTAGCTGAGGAAATTTTACCCGCAAATTATGATAGAGATAAAGCGCCAATTTTAAATGAAAGCCCTGTACAAGTTAACGTAAGAATCACCATATTAGAGTTATCTCTCGGTACTGGTTCTGAAATGGTATTATTTTTTTAATTAATCATTTTTATCACGTTACGTAATTAGTCTGAATCAGAGAGAAAAGATGGCCATAAATCCAAAGACTATTATTCAAATAGAGATTTTTTTGAATCATAGTTAAACAAAATTTTAATACCCTATTCAAACCGAATTTGTTATTGGGTGAAACCCGAGATAGAGATCACCTATATATTTCCAAAAACTTACTGTATTATGCTTTTAACTAATCGAGAGTGCAATAAATTAAACTTTTCAAGCAGGCTTTTAACATAGACATGTTTATGCATCAGTATTGGACCGACAATCGCTTAAGACTTCCAGCGGCATTAATCGCCCAAAACAAGACAAATAAAAAGATTGTATTAAGTCCTCAATGGAAAAATCGGTTGTGGACGCCAGACATACATTTCGCTAATGCCATCAGCGGTAGCATTGTCAACATACTATCGCCCAGTCTATATTTTATAGTCACAAACCAGACAAACGTATTTATGGCTGCAAGACTGCAAATGAAGTTGCATTGTAATATGGATTTCACTAAATACCCGTTTGACTCGCAAACTTGTAACATAATGATAGCAACGTGTATGCGTGCCATAAACATTTTTTTAATGAGAAAATTAAGAATTTATTATACATATTTTGTTCTAGTGTCCGAAACCATCGATTCGGTTCAATTAAATTGGCTGGACTTTCGGATTGGCGAACATTTTTATCTTCCGCATTACGAAATAACGGATTCCGTTACAGTTGACTGTTCGAAGAGAAACCAAATCGGTGGGTACTCTATTAAATTATAACTATAAATTATTTATTGCAGCTTAAATGGTTATTTAAGTTAAAAAATAAACACTCAATTTACAATTATTAGGCATATTTTCGTGTTTAATGGCAAATATTTACTTAACCCGAAACACAGGCAAATATTTCATTAAGCGCTACGTGCCATCATTTATAATCGTTGTGATGTGTTTCGTGGGCTTTTGGATACCAACCTCCGCATCACCGGCACGAGTGTCCCTGATTGTCACGTCACTGCTGGCATTAATTGCGCAACAAATACAACCGGAGTTAAACGTGTCGTATATTTACGCGCTGGAAGTTTGGACTATTATATGCATTTCGTTCGTTTTCGCCGCTCTCATTGAATACGCCATTGCCGTAACATATGATCACACTGTCGACCAAAATGGCAGTAATACTGTTCAAAAAGATATAACTAGATTCAAATTTATTAGTTTCGTTAGAGGTTCCAGATTTAGCATTGTAGATGTGATTTCTCGCGTTTTATTTCCAGCTGTGTATGCGCTTTGCATTTTAGTTTATTCGATTGTATATTATTTTATGTAAAAATTTAGAAAATACTATCAATAATTATAACAATAATAATCATATTTAAATTTTTCATTTTAATATTATATTAAAAGTAGCGTTTTTGATATGGAGATAAGCTGAACTGAGAATATAAGAATTCACTGTAAAAACATCAATTAGAAAAATAATTTTATTGGAATGTTAGAGAGAAATAAAAATTTTATACTAATGAAAATGGAGTTCTCAAGCTAACTCTCATTAAACGTTTCGGACTGTTCAATCTTATAATGAAAATATAATCAGTAAGGGTTTGAGTTTATACAGGTCTGGACTTTAAGTGATTAGTGCAGCCAGGCATATCGGGGCATCCTACTTGCCATGCTACATCGTCTTTCTAGTACTATGTATTCCAAAACGGCTTAAGTATCTGAGAAAATAGCTAATTAGCGTCACGAACATTAATTGTTGTTTATGAAAACAAATTTCCGGGATAGCATTGAATGTATCATACAGTCTAGTTTAGATTTAATTTTATAAAGAATTTAAAAATAATAGAATATTTTATCGAAAGAATTACGTAGATCAGTTAAGACTATTCACGAGTGTTCAGTTTTTTTAAAGCTATGATAAAAAATTGGAAGCAATTGTGCCAAATATCAGATAATAAGTGCACTTTAAAAAGGATATGTATAGCTAAAAATATTTACAAACGTAAACATTACAAAAGAATTATATTCATTAAAAATAGAGGGGTGGTTATGCAAGCTATGGGCCCTCATAGATTTGGCATTGCTAGCCATAATACTCGAATAGATTAGCTAATAAACTTCTCCAAAATAAAATAAAATTTAGCTTAGGTTCAAATTTCTTTTTCGAAGAAAATTTTATTTTAAATGCTAAGTCTAATGATAGAATTATTATTTTATAAGTATTAAATTATAATATATTACTAATGTCATACATACAAATAAACATGAAAAAACAAAAACAAACATTATACGCAGAGTAAATGTTGGTAGACGTGACATGTATGTAACAAACGTGCTATCAATATATGAGACACGTGAGTTGATATTTAATTTAATAGACTCGTAAAATATATCTTCTATGAAGTTTTTACCGCAGTAGTTCGCTATATTTGCATTTAAAAATACATCGCATTAACAGAATAATTTTAATTTCGACGTTTGAACAAATGTTATGCAATAGATTATAAAACGTGTTTTGACTCTTTTCATAAAACTCCACCACTTTCTAAGCTAAGTATATTCCATTGTTAAATAATTAGGAGATTTATTGAAAATCCAGTTTTCACAGAGGATAGTAATAAATAATCAAAATAGTCTATGTTTATCAATTACAAAATTGATATAATACTCTACATCAAAAAAATTTTTATGATCTGTTACGTAATTAAATTGATAAAATTATTATATAAATTGTTAACTAAACTTTTATCTTTTTGGTTGGGATTTTATATGGATTTCTGTTGCTATTGTAAATAAAGTTCATTAAATTTAAGTAGCATAGGTTCGCAGCAAAAAACATTAAATTAAAGTGATACCGACTTTATATTTGAAGACTTGATTGCATATGAGAATAAGTGCAATCTGCTATTATGCAAACAGAAAAATAGTGAAGCGATAATATAATCTCTGTTAACCGAAACACCCTGTGATTCATCATATAAATAGATGTAACGCTGAATACCCTTTTATTTTAGTTGTTTTCTTTGCGTTCACCAGTTATTACATTAAATAAAGTGAAAATGTCAATTAAGTTAGTTATAGTTTGCGCTTGTTTTGCTTCTGTATGCGCGTTATTAGCTCCAGAATGGACTCTTTATAAGGTAATAATATTTCATTCAATAATCCATTATAAAGTCTCTTTAATTAAATAAATCGTTTGTAGCAAAAATATGGTAAATCATATTCAACCGATGAAGAAGATAAGGCACATCACGAGACTTATTTGGAAGCTAAAAAGCAAATTGAGTCACACAACGATTTGTACGAGAAAGGATTCGTGTCGTATTATAAAGGCATCAATCAATACACGGATATGGTATCAATGATTTACATTAAATTTATTTGCGCTCATTTATTATAAATTTCACATATTTCAAAGTTTCAACAATATTTAATATTTTAGACTTATGAGCAAATAAAATCAGTAGCATTTGGTTTCAAAGTTGGCACACATTTTAATACCAGCGGTAATGCGCGGATTCATTCGCCAAAAACAAACTCAGTTCCAATGGCAATAGATTGGAGGACCAAAGGAGCGGTAACTGGCGTTAAAGACCAGGGATCCTGTGGTTCGTGTTGGGCCTTCTCAACAGTGGGCGCACTTGAAGGTCAACATCAAATTTCCACTGGAAAACTGGTGTCACTTTCGGAACAAAACTTGGTTGACTGCACAACAGCGCAAGGAAACTATGGCTGCGGCGGTGGATGGCCTTTCGACTCTTACGAGTATGTCATTCGTGACTCTCAAGGCATCGATACGGAAACATCCTATCCATACGCAGGTGTAGACCAAACTTGCGCATATAATCCGTCAACAGTTGGCGCCACCGCCACTGCATTTGCCATTCTCACTCCTGACGATGAGGCAGGCCTTGAAGAAGCGGTGGCAAATATTGGTCCGATTTCGGTATGCATTGATGCGAATGATAATTTTATGGGTTACGAAGGAGGTGTGTACGATGACACAAGTTGTAGCTCTAATTTCGATTATATCGATCACTGTGTGGTCGCTGTTGGTTATGGCACGGATGCCGCTTCCGGTAAAGACTACTGGATTGTGAAAAATTCTTGGGGTATGACATGGGGTGACAAAGGTTACATCAAAATGGTTAGAAATAAGCAAAACCAATGCGCTATTTCTACATTGGCCTCGTATCCGACTGTTAAGCCAACATTTTAAGTGTGTTCTATAAAATTTAAATAATTTACTAAGACTTGTTAATGGATTATAAAAAGTTCGGAATATAATTTCATGTTAATAAAAATAAAAAATTTTGAATTACATGTGCATGATATTAATTCATTCGATTGTAATTATTTTAAGATAAATTTTGAATATATAGTAGAAGCAATAAAAATTCATAATTCACTATTTATTTATATTATACCTTTTTATGGTATGTCTAAAGGATGTATTTGAAATCCGTTAAAATTATTGTTATTTTGTGCTTTCTTATTAGGAGATAGCTGCAACTAAATGAAACTGAGATTTTTGGAAATCAAATTAAAACAAATTGAAATTCAATTATTTTTTCAGTTAAAACGATTTAATTAATCTAAATAAAAATGTAAATCAAAGTTTTCTAAATAATGATTACAATGTATTTTTTTCTTCTTAATTCATTCTATACTATTAATGAACTATTGTTTTAAATTGTTTCTTAACTCAGCTTTCCAGCCAAAACAAATAAATAATTTTACGAATAATATGGTAAAAGTTGGTACACCCGTCTAAATAATCACTTGTATTTTCTACCCATGATTTTTTAGTAGTTTTCAGAAATACTTCATTTACTAAAAAAACTCCTTTGCAATGCTTAAAAATATGTATCAAGCATTGGAACCCAAACATATTTTTTAATAAAATGGCAGAACAAATAAAATATATCTTAAATATCAATAAATAATTAATTACTAATAAAATATTGGAATTTAATTACGTTTGTGCGTTATACAGTATATGCAAATAATATATTGTTTTATTGTTGATTATCACTTATTTATTCTCTCACAACAATAAGCAATAACAAGAATGACACATTAACACTTTTCTCAGGTTAATATATACGTATGCAAAAAAAATTAGTTCTAAAAAAATTTACTAATGTTTGCACCGATATTAAAAATATGTGACCAGATTTTGCAAATTTTGTGAACCAATATTACCATTGTATACTAAATATTGTATTAACATTAAAACAATACTTCCGAGAAAGTACACAACACCCAAATTTTGTATAGTCACAAAAATAAAGCGCCAACAATACTTACGGGAAAGTATACAATACCCGAAAAATATTCTAAACACTCACTGAAGTACTATTTGTAACAATATTTTAAACACATAAAAATATTTAGCTAAACAATATAAATTAAAAGTTTTGTTTAAAAATAAAATTTCAACAATGTGAGCAACAATAGAATTAGTATTTTGACATAAAGTCATGTGCTCTTCATTTCATTCATTTCCCATAATTATGTACATATAGGAAGAGTTACTAAAATATATGAACCAAATTCTAATGTTCATTCTAGTTCTAAATTAAATTTTTTGTGAGACTTTATTATGAATGTTATATTTAATGACAAACATATTTAATTCAGTTACATGATTAGCTTGACTAAAAGATTCATTTATTAATATAATACATCAAACATAAAGACAGATAAAAAAATGGGAGGATATATTAAAAGTTTTCATCCCTTTTCCTAAAAAAGCTATATAATAGTAAATTTTGAATAATAATTTTAATCAACGATTTTTTCAATTTAACATATTAAAATTAAAACCCGTACGATATTGACATTTCTGCCATAAAACGAAGGAAAAATAATTTGAAATGAAGTTTATTTAAACTTTCAAAATGCCATAAATTATATTTACATTATAAAGTTTAATAATTTTTTCTATTTCAATACGCATTATTCGCATAACAATAATAATAATATCGTATTATAAAAACGTTAAGCCTATCGGGTCGAATAAAAATGAAACCTATAAGTTTCGATTCGAACCAAGTTTTACCGGACAATGTTGCGATTAAATCAGCGGGAAGTCATTTCTATAAAATTGGATTATCTGCTCGATTAAATGATAGAGTGATGAAAAGGCATCATATTTTTAAGCCATTATATGTTTTAGTTTGCACTGCTCTTGTAATTTTAAGATCAGTAATGTCATTAGTGACCCATGAAAAGAACCTATTAATTTATTTAATAACAGCAGATTTCACGTATTTTCTCGAAATAAGAAACTATTTCAACGTGTTTATAATCCAAAGTTTTCTTTTGCCAATAATGTTTCAAATTATATTTTATCAAAATAATCGCAATGGAATTACAGAAACATATTTAAAGCCATTTTCAATGATCGCTGGTTTGGTTTCGCCTAAAAGTATTGGTCTAAATTACGAGAAAGATGTTTATCGTTTCATGAGGAAAGCAAAATACTTAATATTCTTAAATAATATGTTAATTATTATATTACCGGTAATCACTTTTGTTTTCCCGGTTTGCATATTTTTAATTAAATGTGGATTTGTTGAAGTTCTAATCACATTACCGGCAAACATAGTATTCACTTTGGGAGCAAAATATTTCACAAATATAATATTCTGGCAATGCATATATTTCTATTTGACGTGTTATTATTTTTCTTTAAAACTAAAGGGTATTTCCAGGGGAATAAAAGTGTTGCTAAATACTAAGTCCAGATTAATTAATCGAAATTTCCGTCATCTCATCCAAAATGCGATATCGATTTATACGGAAATAAACGAATATAACTGCGATTTTTGGTCAAAATTTTTATTCGTATTTTGCTTGTTCTTCACTTCGATAAATAGTTTATTCATATTTACGATAATCAATGGCAATATTAAATTTATTTTAAAGCTTTTTATGATCTATGGATTCACTAATCTATTAACATTATTGTTAATAATATTAAACACCGCATCTTCAGTATCACTTGATGCTTATATATCATACAAATTGTTAAATTCTTTAATGGTATTTAAATATAACTATACGATGGATATTTTAAACAAGTATAAAGTATGTAGCTTTGAAAATAAGACTTCGCCCATTATTTATAATTTGATATGCATTATTCAGCTTTTAGTGTATATCGAAAGAGTTGCAAAAAAGAGAATTGGATTTTACTGCTGGAAATGGTTTATAATTAATTACTTCCAATCTTACGAGGTAAGCGTTAATAACTTTTGTGTTTAGTAATCAATACACGATTTAAATTATTAAAATTTTGCTCACAGATAATAGCAATGCTGGTAATATTTCTATTAAAATTGTGTAAAATGTGGTCACAAACATGAATAAAATATTAAATTATTTAGGTTTTAATTAATTTTTTATCCATAAAAGTTATACATGAAATATTTTTGTTGAAACAAAAACGTTTTGAGTTTGTTTGGAAATTGGCCAATAAATAAACAATTGTTTTGAAATTATAAAATTTTTTCATAAATTTATTTTCATATAAATTAATTTCTATATTTAGAGTGACAATTATTGTTTTTTTGCTCAGTGTATTGAAATAACAAGTGTTATTCGAATTTATTGATTGTTATTTGGGTTTGTTTTAACTAATTAGAATCGTTTCATAATTATGATAACTGTTCATTGTTACATTAGACAACAAACAAGGCAATAAATGCAAAGTAAACAATCGTAGTTTATTAGAATAGCAATAATTCTAAAGTAGTCCCATTCATCTTCAGTAGTAATTATTGTTAAGCATTACTACAGCTATGGGTTACGCATTAGCTCTTGTCCTATAGCGTCAATAATACTACTAGTCTTCTTCGTGATGTTGAGTATTAATAATATTGGTGATAAAGCTAGGGATCCAGAGGCTGGTACCTGAGCCTAAAAACCTAAGCTTCAAGCCTCAATTAAATTTAGAGACGTCTATATATGAAGCAACACTAATATAGATGTAATAGTAATATATTTGTTATCAATAGTAACAAATGACATTCACTTACGAGTAAATATTTTTTCGTTTATTGTAATATATTTGATTATCGACGTAAATTTTTCCTCAAATAATTACACAATTAAATTCTAATAAAGTTAGCGGTAAAGTTTAATGCCAGAACTAAAAAAGGTTTAATGAAGGTGAAAGAAATCAGTTAAATCCTTTTTTTATCTGACTTTGACAGATATATGGATTTGGGTATGTCCGTCTGTCCGTCTGTCTGTCCGTCTGTCCGTCTGTCTGTCCGTCTGTCTGTCTGTCCGCACTCTTATTCTAATTAAGGGATTTTGATCTTTACTCTAATAAAGGGATTTCACCTATTTCTTATTCTAATTAAGGTAATTAACCAATTACTTATTCTAATAAAGGGAGTTTATCGATTTCTTACTTTAATAAAGGGATTCTTAGTTTAATAAAATCAATAAATATTGTCACAATTAACAAAAGAATTATCAAAATTGTCATAAAAAGTTAAAAATGGCCAAAATTTTGTCAAACTAAGGTTGAAAAAGGCATATTATAGGTCAAAATGGGCATAAAAAGTCAAAAAAAATGTCATTAAAATGTCAAAATGACCAAAATTATAACAATATTGGATCAAAATAGGCAAATAATTGGCAAAAACAAGATTATATTTTCAGTGGCATCTGCCGCTATTTGACTTAAAAAAGTAATTTCTAGCTTCAAAACGACAAAAAAGGCCAAAATAC
>JAQIXJ010001129.1:0-23317 GCA_034700185.1 Phthiracarus laevigatus
TGTGAAATATAAACTCGAAAACTTAAATTATTAAATTTGTGCTAAAAATAACATTTGGATCGAAGAGTTTCATCCCATTTATAATTCACTAAAATTTTTTATTAAATAAAAACAATGTTTGATAGAAATATTACAGTTTACACGAAAAATAATTTATTTCAGAAACATTTATGGTATCAAAAAGAATGTTTAAAAACTAATTTTAATTGCTAAGAAATTGTATATTGTTTTTGGAATGCTATAGAACGTACATATACTAATCAAAACTAAAACAAAATGTCAAAAAAACATAAAGTTACTAAAACATAAAATTAGTGTAAAATTAAACATAAATGAGCAGTAATTATTGTTGTTTACAAATAATTTTTCAATTTCAATTGCACTAAAAATTGTTTTATAGGCGTGTAATCAATTCAGTTGTGGTTTTTGATATATGCTCATTTTGATAAAACTTAAAGAATTTATTTTCATTTTAAAAATTATAAAAAATCGCTACAATAATTTTATTCGATTGTATTACAAAGTTTTTAATTTTGGTTTTGAATACTAAAAAAACAATCTTAAGAACTCACTATTAAACTCACATTGTAAAAGGCAGCTTTTGGATTCTGTGAACTTAAGATTGATAATTTCCATAATTATAAAAACTTTTCAAAAATTATATTAGCAATTTTATCGCATCGAAAAACTTAAAAGTCTTTTTCTTAATGATTTGCCAATTTAACTTTTATGTTACAACGAAAAACATTTGTAATTAAATTTATTACTTTGACAGAGTTGAATATTATATTAAAAAATAGTTTATTTAACGTTTAATCGTTATTATCACTACTTAAGGCATCTATGTTGAAATCATCAACAATAATACTTTCATTTTCATAATTTTTTAGGCATTCGTCGATGTATTATGATAAACAAGTTTTTTATATTAGTGCGCAGATGTAAATCAGAACAAAATCAACATTATTAATACTTATTTCTATACAGTTAAAGTATAAATTTTTTTCATTGAACTTTTTGGTGAATAGAACATTGCATTCTACTTCCATATAAACCAGTGATGTACTTAGTGAAAGTCTTTTCTGCAAAATGGTAAAAAGCGTACTCATTTTAACGTTGAACTTAATGTTGCAACTCTTTAACTAAACTCTAGACAGACGCCAAGCGTTAGAAAAGTACGCTTTTTCCCATTTTGCTTGAAAAGACTTTCACTAAGTCCATCACTGATATAAACAGCGCATCCATATGCTTTCCTTTCTTTCTAAGAAAATGTTAATGCACTTTTCAATATAATTTGATCCAAATCTAATATTTCTCAATGATTGGACATTATGATACAACACTATTAGTCCTATTTCAGCAAAGTCGCATAAATTTTTCTTTTTAAACAATAAACGAGCTTGTGTTTTTAATCGATTTAGTACTAATTCTACCTCCTTACAACATCAGCTTTTTTGGTTGAAAAAAGTCACCACAAATGAACAAGCCGTTAGCTGTTAATGCCAGACTTAATGCATTTAAACATGAGAAAGTGAAGATGCTTGTCTCTAAATGATATATGAACAACGATGTTATCGTTACTATGCATTAGTGTTTTATTGATTGTCATTGCTTCAAAGGATACTACAGGAAATTGAGTTGGCCTCACTCATATTTTTTGTCTAATCAATTGTTTATTTGTCGAAATATCGCGAGTAATTTTCTTTATCGTTGTCAATGTTGGTTTGAATCCACTTCTTTTCATAATTAATTGATACTTTTGTGTTGTAATTTCTCATACTGTTTTGTCGCTGAATTCTATCAATATATTATAAGGTTTACATCCATATGTTGCAACTTTTTAAGTATACCACTCTCTCCGTTAACTAAACAATCTTCAGTTATGATATTAACCGTTAAAATATAAGTTCATTATTCCTAGAAAATTAAAATGGTTGATAATCCATAAGTTTCAGTCATCTTTCTATGTTCGATAAATTTCAAAGATTTCTGTTTAAAATCGGTGCTAACATCATCTTAAGTTATGTCCTCTTCTCGTGATTCGTATGCATTATTTTTGTTTTTGTTTAGTGAGATTAAGTTAAGTTCATCGACACCAGCGTTAGATCTATAAAGATTTACAGCATTTGGTGGAATAACAGTCGTTTTTCCATTAATTTTACTCTACTTAAATTATGCAGTTTCTTCATAACAGCTACCTGAAGCTAAGGTGTTATGTGCATTGGCAATAATTTTATCAACCTTATGACGCATTATTTCAGTAAAGCTGTTATGCTGTTGGAGGAGTTCTGTGTCAAAGGCATACGAATGGGAAAATCGGAATTATATGTTTCTTTTACCACGCTTTAACTTCGAACGAAATTAAGTGGTCAACGATCGAAAGGGAACTTTTTGGTGTTAATGTTGCAGTTCAAAAGTTTAGGAATTATTTAATCAATCAGCACTTCACTATTTACACGGATCACATGCCATTAGAATCTTTAAATAAACTTAAAGTGTCAACCAATATGCCACTTAATCGATGGGCAGCGGAACTGTCGGAATTTAATTTTATGGTGAAATACGTTAAAAGAAAAGACAACTGTTTAGCGGATGCGATTTCTAGACTAAAATTAATATCGAAACTGAAAATAGTGAGAATTGTGATACGATTTCTTCTCAAACATTGAGAGATATATTGGATAGCGATAAGCATATAAACACAAATGACACGGGTAAGGTCACTCGATATAAATGCTATGGATTTGTTCAGTGATTACAGTGATGATGTACATACGATAGACATTGAATCAATAGATAAGAATTTAATAACTATTGAACAACAAAATGATATATATTGTAATAGTATCATAACGCGACTTATATCAAAGAATCCGAAATATAAAGTATTAAATAATTTAAAATTAGACGAATTAAATAGATTGTATCATAAACGCAAACATTTTTCAAAAATTAATAAGAATTACCAATTATTTATTCCTAAAAGTATAGTCCAAACTAGTTTACAAATAAATCATGACAACTCTGGTCACATAAGTTACGTAGCGGTTACGATAAGTGTGAAAAACTTATCAACTAAAAGTTTTGGTGTAACTGTATTCGATATGAAATCCGTGCACACATTCAGAAGTGTTTAATTTGCCAAAAGGCAAAAGTGCGGACACTGAAGGGTTTTGGTTCTGGAAAGGTGTATCCAATTTCTATCGAACCCTTCGAAACCGTAAATCTAGACTGCTTCGGCCCACGCCTCAAAACGAATAACGGAAACCTTTATGTGGTCACACTGACGGACAGACTAACTCGATATACGAGTGCAGAAGCGATAAAAAATAAAAAAGCTGAGACTATCATCAAATTCTTGGAAACAGTGGCAACTAAACACTGATTACCGAAGTCTCTAATAACAGACCGACACGCTAGTTTTATGTCAAAAACTTTTCAAGAATATTGCAGCAGAGTTGGAATCAGACATAAACCTACAGTTAGTTATTCTCCAACCAGCGATGGTTTAGCTGAGGCTTCGAACTATCGTATAATTCAAAAGATGAGAATATTGTCTAACGAACGGAACAAAGATTGGGATTTAGTGCTTCCATTAGCTTTACGTTCACCATCAACACTACAACTAAATATTCACCATTCTTTTTATTATATGGATATACATCTACTAATAGCTTTGAACGTTAAATAATTTTAATTAATGTGGCCAATAGTGAAGAAGATCCGAAGTTAAGCTTATAAGAGTCAGCCAGACTAGAGGCGCAACACAACATTTTTAAAGAAGAGTCATTATGGGCGGAACGGAAAAACGAAAAGTGTATTAAACCCGATTTTAAAAAAGGATATTTAATTTGGTTAATCGATAAGTCGATTATGCCTGGAATACACCACCGCAAATACAGTGCTCCATGGGCTGGACCTTATATTATATGCGATATAGTGAATATCGATGTCTATAAAGTTTTATCAATTAAAATAAGCAAACCTAAGCTGAGGACAGTCATCGGCAATTCAGTTATCAGATATAATGTGTAACATCACAGATAAAATGTGATTTAATCAGATAAAATGATTTTTAATTAAATATCTATTATTACTGGCCATAATGTTAGTATCTTTGATCCTTAGAAGACAGATAAAAAGTCTTAAAGGCAGAAACAATTACGACACAAACACAGATAAAATGTGGAGACATTGCAAAAGCAGATAGAATGCTATCCTTTTCTAATCTACCGAAACAATGATTATGGCGATTCCAGACACTCAGCAAAACACATAAATTTTAGGATATGTCAGTAATAAGCGTAACAATATGCTCCTGAACAACACATAAACCATAATTTTTTTATCAATTTTAATTTTTTTTATTTATATTTAAAGCAATAGAATCAAACAAATATGAGTTTAAACATGCATTTAGCTTAATAGCCATTACATTATTAAATTTATATATGCGGTAAAATCAACTGACATTCGTGAGACTTTAAGGTCTTCGATCGCATAGAAATTTTAATCTTCAGCGCTGGCGCTGTAAAGAGTTTTAGAAATAGTTTTTAGTTTTCCCAAATTTTTTGGCTCACTCTTGAGAAGGAAAATCAGTGTTAAAGTTGTTGTCTAAATATCAACAAAGCCATTACAATACCACTTAAAGTAATGATATCAGAGGTCGCTATGTATTATTATACGTTAGCAATAGCATGCAGTGTACGTCATGAACTATTTGTCAGTTGATATGCGCATAACAGACAGCCATTAATGGTAGATGAGCGTCACGTTAAGCGAGTCAATAAAAAGATAAAGCGTTCAACACGTGTCTTAATAGCTCCAAAAAATAAAATTAAATTTAGTAATTTTAATATTAATAAAATTATGGCATCTACGAGTAGTATTAACACCCAATTGTTGGGCAGAAGCCTTTCAACGCACTCTATCGGTTACGAATATATACGATGGAAATGGCACTTAATTTATAATAATGCAAATGAGAATGAAACAGTCCAACATATGCCGCTAACACGTGAATATAAACCAAGAAATATATTGTATGATTTAGACTCGAGTATGGATTTTTACCAATTAATAGAACAATGGGATCTCATCAAACACGGCGTGGATTACATTATATTACACGCTATGGGTACAGATGAGGCAATTGGTCGCGCATTTCGTTTATTTTACGAATTAGCTGAATATATTAGACTAGATTTGGGACCGAATTTGAGACAAGCAGCGATCACACGTAGAAGTGAAGTAATACCGCTATGGCCTGATATTTTAATGGCAAAACTATCATCATTGATATGCGTTGAACCAAAGATACAGTTACGCACACATTCAAATATGAGATCGATTTTTGGACCAATTAATGACGATTTATGGCCATATGTTGACGATGTGGAGCGTAATTTATTATTCAGAGGAGACGCGACTGGTATTACAACGACACTGTTAACATTTATAAATTAAAAACATCACGCAGTTGTCGTCAACTATCGAGTGGATAAAGTATTGAAATGCTTTATAATCAGAAGCCATACGTATAACGTTTTGCGTACGCTTTCGGTAGGCTTATATAAAGCACATGATTATACTGTGGATGAACTTGGGTTGGGAATAAGAAGTCTCAATACACAATTACATCGAAAGGAGTTAAAACAAATAGATGCACATCAGACATATTGAGCTATGAACGTATCATTTTGGGCAACACAACCGTATTTGTAAAGAAAGCTATGACTCTTGTGGACGCGATAATAAGAAAACGAGAAGCAAAGTATGAGCGAAATCCAGAAATATACTACGATATAGATTTGACATCATTAGAAAAGATGTTTAATACGGCTATGAACGATATAACAAGCATTAATCTACGAAAAGATGTGGCCTCAGATCTGCTAACAGACGCTATGCGTTCATACCTCCATATGGGAAACACAATCAGAGTACCTATGAATCATGTGGTCATGCGAATCCTTACTGGAATAATTGCTCGAGGAGTAATCGGGAGAGGAATGAGTGCTCATAACAACTCGGTTTATGGAGTCGAAGATAAAGAGCTAAAAATGTACAAATACTCGTGCCTTAAAGATTATTTGATAAAAATGGGGAATCCAGATACCGATCTTAATAATCGTTTAAAACTCGGAAGCTTACGAAAAGAAACGATCATCGATTATATTAAACCATTTGTGGATAAAATCCTTAGTAAAGCAGACCCGGATATATTATAAATAATTCGAATGAATAAATGCGGATTAAGAGAAACTGTTTTCGAGCGAACAGAAACAGTTAACGGACACAGCATTTCATGTTTTAATGGTTTACTCGAAGTGGGAATATTCACACGTAAACGTCTGACTGACCCATTCGATGGTGAATATATGAATTTATCAGATATAGATGAACCAATGACTCCTTCTCCGAGTGTATCGCAAAAGTTGGTAGAAGTTGAGACATTGGACATCACAGACACAGTTGAAGGCGATTCTCAAGCGACTGAGATATATTATTACGAAAGCCAATCACAGGAAAATGATAATTCGATTTAATACTGTGATTTTCTTGAAAATAAAGAAGAAGATTAAGGGTTAGCATAATCCACATTAAACCTATCGATAGCGATCTCAATAATTAGCAAAGTTTTTAATCCTTAAACACTTATTAAAACTTTAATATTTTAGTTGTTGGCAAAATTCTCGAATATGTAGCGTATTAAACGCTTTACCGTTTAATCCTCGACATGGGGGAGACGTGTTTTACGCGAACACGGGTTTTCACGCAAACAACAGCCAATAAAAACAGTCAAAATTACTTTGTAATAGTTTAAAGGTTTTCTTTGCAAATATTTTACATTTATATTAATGAATAATAGGTTTTTGTGTTTTCATGCAATAATTAATGTTTCTTATTTTTGAAATTTAAATGTAAAAAAATGATTTTGAATCATTCGTTACTTTGTCGGCGACCGAAACAGTCGCAAGCCTTTAAGGCTTTTTGTAATTTTCTATTTTTATATTAAATGATTTAAACGCGATACAAGTGTTTCTTATTTATTTATTTTATTTAATTTTAATTAATGTGATACAAGAATTTTATTTATTTAACTCCGATAAAAGGAGTTACGGCGATACATGCCGTGTTCGAATAGTATCTTTAAACATAGTTTATTTCCATTCGTTGTTATTAATTGTTAGTGATATTTGGAACACCTGTTAGTGCCTAATTGTGTGCAAATTTGGTTACTTTCGGTTAAGCGGTTTGGGAGATAATTAACCATATGTACAGTTAAACCTCGCTATGCTTGATTTCGGTTATGTATCCCTAAGCGAAAGGAATTGGTGACACACTCTTGCGTTTACACTGCTTCAGTACAATTCACTAAATTAACCTAATATTGCAAAAGTGAAGTTTCTCAAAGTTAACAAAATACTAAATTAAAAATAAAAGTAAACTCATTATAAACGAAGATCAAATTTATTTTTAAATATAAATTCAATCGAAATTAAATTAAAAATTAAAAAAGTAAACATTTAGCAAAATTTTAAGCTAAATGACAAAAGATTATTTTAACTATAACATAAATTTTGAATAATAAAGTATCCAAAAATTTTAACTTTTTTTATAAGAACAAAAATTAAAATGATGTAAGCTAAATACAAAAATTTTGACTTGGAAGCAATAATTGAAATATTATATTGTAAGTGGATTTATTAATGTATATAATATTCAATTTAAATAACTGATAATTTGAGATATTGGTTGATTTTAGTTTAATAAAATTGTTTATTTACTAAATGAGACAATCATTTCATTTAATAGATGATTAAATTGAAAAAAATAAATATAGTCGTTTTCTAGTATTGATCAACCAAAAAACCATTTTATTTTTCATTTCAATTCAATATAAATGGTTATTGTAAAAACAGATATCTAATTTCAATCAACTTTTTATTAAAAAAATACAATAAAAAAGTTTCATTATAAAATATATTTACAGTTCAAAATTAACAAAAATGATTGTTGAACTAAACTAAGCTGTAAAATTAAATTCTTTTATAAAAATAGATGTCCAAGTTCGGAGATCTAGTATTGTTGGAATACAATGTTTTTAATTTCAATTGAAATATGCATATGCTTGTGTAAGTTGTTTTAATTTTGCAAAATTTAACTTTTGTATTTTCATTTATTTTAATTCCGATTGTATTATGCTATTGTATTTTGTGTTTTTTTAAATTTGATTAATTTCTAGTTTGCTTTTTCTATTTATTTTAATTTCAATTATCTTTTACTTTCAATTTTGCTTTTGAAGTTAACAAACTTTCGCTTTTCAAATTAATAATTCTTTCACGATAAACATTAATTCGCTGCATATCTGATAAAAAACAATTATTTTCTTTAAAAGTCACTAAAAATAATATAAAAATCAAATAATAAAACCTAAATAATTTTATTAAGTGTTTTTATTAACACAGTTTATATTTATAGCAATTGCCAATTTCAACAACCCCGTCGACTTTTAATTAACGAATTTTGGTAAGAAACATTCGTATGTATCAAGAAATTAACTTGTAGTAATAAAAATACACATTTGATTAGGGGTGTTCAATTAACTTAGGCTTGCAAAATCTATTTAAATTTTAATTCAGCTTTTAAAAGTTTCATCTCACTTTGTAAGTCAGCTATTGGATATGCAATGTCTGATTGTATTTGTTTGACTCTGTTGTTCTGTAAACTTTTTTAGAACCCAAATGTGTTCAAAAATGATCATAATTGGGTCATTATTGGGCCAAAACTGTGTCAAAATATGCAAAACTAGGCTTAAATAGGAACAAAAATGGTTTTATTTTGGTCAAAAATGACTAAAAATAGGAAAAAATTAGCTTTAATAGGGGTATAAATGGGCTTAAATTTGGTTTATAAAAACTAAAAATGGGGAAAAACTGTCTTAAAATATAAAACGTTTGTAGTGTTGCTTGAAAAACAAATTACCTTTTTTGAAAATTGATATTAAAATGTTAATATAATATTCATTTCTATTTCTATAAATTGAATTTTAATTTTATTTAAGTTTTTGAATTATGAAAAATCTTAGTAGAAATGCAATTTAAATAAAAAATTAAGAACTAAAATGCAGTTTTAATAAAATGAAAACAAAAATTTTTTATCCAAATGTAATCGAAATAAGCGTAAAAAAAATATTGTAAATTGAAATGCAATTGAACTTATTAAATTTTTAAAAAGGAAAAACAAATCAAAAAACAATAGAAATCGAAAAACAACACTAGTTGTTAAAACTAGTTTTGTTTCGCTTTTTGTAAAAAAAAGTAAAAGAAGTGAAATATCTTCTTTTACTTTTGCTTGAAGTAAAAGTAAAAAACAAGCGCAAACAAAAAAATTGTTAAAAGCGAATGTAAAATACAAGTGAAATCAATTTGCCATAAGTAAAAGCAAAATACAAATTATTTGACTTTTACTTATAAAACTTGCATTAAAAATTCTAATTAAAGCAAGAGTAATTTAAATTAATAGAAATAGTAAGATTACTTCATCTCTTAAATGTTTCATTTATTTAGTTAATTTTTCTAATAGTATAAAACACTAATAGCATGGAATGTTTATCGAAAATATTTAGATGCGGAACAAGAATATCGGAAAATAAATCCAAATGTAACGAAGCAACCAATATAGATGAACTGAATTTTGATTCGTAAATTTATTATTTATTATCTTATAAAATTGAAGTTTCTTAATAGTTTTATTGTAAGACTAGGCCATAAACTATTTATTATAACTACAAAATAAACAAATGAAAAATGAGAACTTTCAAACTTTTAACTGACAAATTACTATACCAGAAGTAGTGTTATTTCGCTTTTTTAAAGTTGCAGTAAAATTTGAAATTTTTTTGACTCACTTTCGCTTAAAGTAAAATTAAAATACAATTGAAATGAAAAAAACTGTTAAAAGCGAATATAAATACAAGCTAAATGAAATAAATTCTTAAAAGTGAAAGCAAAATACAAGTAAAATGAAAAATTTTCTTAAAAGTAAAAGCAAAATCCAATTGAAATCAATATTGCAAAAAGATAAAGTAAAAGACATTGGACTTTTACTTTTAAAAATTGTATTGAAAAGCGAAATAAAAAAACAAAAGAAAAATAAATGTTTTAATTTCACTTTTTTTTGAAGCAAAAGTAAAACACAAGCAATATTAAAAACTCCAATAAAAGCAAAAGCAAAATACAAGCAAAATTAAACTTTCTAACAATATCAAAAAGTAAAATACAAGTAAAATTAAAAATAAAACAAAAAAAAGCAAAAGACACTCTATATTAACATATAACTCAAAAGCAAAAGTAAAAGAAAACCAAAATTAAAATTTGAAAATTTAAAAACACTTAACAGAAGTTTAATTTTTAAGCGATCACAAAACAAAAGACTATTCGTCTATTATTATAAACAAAAGAGTCTTTTTATTCTTAAATGAAATGAAATAGTGAAGAAAAATAAAGATCAATAACTTAACAGTGTTTTTCGTAATAATAGATTATCGTTTATAAATGTTTGATAATCATCATTGCAACACATCATTGAAAAAGATTATATTTGTTTAATTATTACTAATTTATGCTAATTATAGGTGATTTCAGTTCTATTGGAAAATGTGTTTGATTGATATCATTTTTTTAGTATAGCACTCAAATTGAAAAACTAATTCAAATTTTATTAACCAGGACGTTAAATTATAATATTTTTAAAATTAACATTAAAATCGAAAAGAAAATTAATAAATGAATCTTTTTGAATATAAATTTTTAAACAAATAGAAAATTACTAAAAAATCATATAATTTCACAAAAATTTAACAATTTAAATTAAAATAATGCCTTTATGGTTTAGAAAAATAGATAAAACATTTGATTCTGTTAAATTAATTAAAAATTTTCTAATATACTTAAAAACCATTCTGCCTTATTTCTTTGGGATAAAAACTTTCCCTGAAAATTTAACGAATTTTGTTTATTCAACTAATAAACAAAAGAATTTAAGTGAAAAACAAATGTCCTTCTAAAATATTGAAAGCGTCTTTAAAAATTATGTTTAAGAACCATCGTAGTTAGACATCTACCGCCACGGCATACTTAATTAATATCTGCTAAAGATCTGATCATTGGTTCTTATCAAGCAACCATACCCTTTTTTCAAGTCATTACTGTGTTCTATTCTGACAGATGGTGTTATTTCATCATGATCTTAAGAACAATCGTAGTTAGACATATAATTCCACTTCATTTTTAATGGATAAGTGCCAAATATAAAACCATTAATTCTTGTCAGGCAACTATTCCAAGATAACAAGTCAGTACTGTGTTCGATTCTTAAAGGTCGAGTTATTGTAACATGAGCATAAGAACCATTGTAGTTATCCATATACCGCCACTGCATACAAAATGGTATGTGCCAAAGATCAATTCAATGTTTATTATTAAGCAACTATCTTCGTTTAACTAGGCTGTGGACACACGGATGGACGGAAAGAGTCAATTGCATAAGCTCGCCTTTTTTCAAAAACATTTCTTATCGTTAATGTCATTTAATATCAATAGATTATATAGATGTACTGATAAAATAAATAGATGAATTATTAGATTTTTTAACCATATAAATTAAAACGAATTGATAAAACTAATATATTATTATTAAAAAAACTATTATAAGCAAAGAAAATAATGTTGTTTTTTTATTTAGATAAACTTATTTCTTATGAAAATTATCGAGACTTATTAAAATAAATTGTTAAAACTAAAATATTATTTTTAACAAAAAATATAAAAAGCAAAGAGAAGTATGTTTACTGCAGTCATAGGTTAATTTATTTTTTTTGAAAATTATCAAGACTTATTGAATAAGCTACATTACGAATCAGATACCTCTGAAATATTTCTTTATTCTTTATAAAAGAAAAACACATTTTTTTTATTCGTAAATAACATTTAATAAGCATAGTTTATATAGATATTCTGCTAAAATAAATAAACGTATGTTGTTTTCTATTTTAGGTTCATTTATTTCTTTTGAAAATAATCAAGACTTATTAAAATTATGACAAACATAAACTGTAATCCATATTTAAATGAAAAGTGTTAATAATTGTCATAAAAATGATATAAATTGATTGGGACATTGCGGCAGAGCGGTTTATAAAATAAATACGTTTTTAGTAATTTTTTAACCTTTGTTTCTTATTTTCTACATAAATAACAAACTGTTAAAAATAATTAAGTTCAAACTTCTTTCATCAGTTGCCCATTGATAAATAATCATAGTAGTCCATTAGGTATAAACAAAACATAGAAAACTGAAATAAATGTTTTTGTAGCCTTGATAGCGCTAAATAAAAAAAATAATGCAAGCTTTATGCATTGGCGAATCCAATTCATAGTTCATATTCAAAACAATATTATTAATAAAATAGTACGCACTCAGTAGCGTAAAAACTTCTGCAAGAAAATTATAAGTTAAAGTTAACATTTTTGAGTATTTTTGACTTTTACTAATATTATTGTTTAAAATATTTTTTTTTCTTTAAGTAAATATGGAAAATCATAGGTAGACAGTATCCATATCCTATATCATTTGTCATAAGTCATTAGTTAACTTTCTGGAAAATTATGTATTCTTTTATTAGAACAGAATAAATATAAAATAAACTTTTGGTAACCTAATCTCTTTATTTAAATTTATTATACCAGATATAAAGGATAGAGTAATTTTTCTACTAAATAATTAAATTAGTTTATGACAAATTTTTTTAATGCAATCCCTTTCTTTGATGTTTCCTGCTAAACTATAAGAGATAGTTAATAGATGTGCATTTCATAAAATGTGATACGCAAAGTATTGATTTATGTAATTACGAAATATTTATCCAATAGTAATAAATGTGAATTAATATTCGAATTAATGAATTAATAATTTCAACCTGTACTTTTGCTGATGATATTTCATTTAAAAACTAATGGTAGATTTAAAGCATAGGCTTTGGTGTCAAAATGTTTTATCCATCTATTAGTTCTTATTCAGTCATAACTAATTAGAAGTATTCTATTTATTGTTTTCAAGCATTCAAAATGTTTTTATTCTCTTTTTAAAATTATTGATTGAAGTTTATTTTGATTTTAAATGTCATTTACTTGTACTCAAGGTTTTTCTTTTTTAGTTTACTTGTATTTAACTTGTAACAAACTTTTGATTGTTAATTTGAATCCGCTTAATTTAGTTTGAATTATAATTTAACTTAAACAAAACCAAAAGCCATTATCAAATTTTTCTTTACATAAATCGATACAACACTATTTCTATTGTCTTAATGTAATTTTTTTATAATTTATATATAAATGTAAATGTATGCCACAAATATTTCTAAAAATGTAAATGATTTGCAATCAAAACGAAATAATTTGAAAAAATTGAAATCGTATTGTAAATCTAATAATGAAACATCGTTCATACACTCATTAAAAATCTTATTCTGCTTATATCCAAACATAGATATCAAATCTACTGATTCGTATTAAAAAATTAATTTTTATAATTTGACACGTAACAAAAACATTAAGTTTTATTAGATAAGTTTAAGATTAAATCTTAAATTTTTAAATCAATTTTTATTTTTTTATCATTTAATTAGGTATTCTTTGTTTATATAGATCTTAAATTAATACGCTCACAGATTAAACTGTAAAAAACAGCTCAAATATTTTTTACCTTTGATGTTGTAAGTACTGTTACTCAGCTTAAACATTTTATTGCGATTTATGTAAAGTTAACCAAAATATGTTGGATAAAAATGTTTAATACCTTACATATTCTATTAAATAAGTTGAATTAGTAGTTTGTAATTTAAACTCAATATATTGACTGCAATTGAGTCAAATGTTATGTTGTTTGATAAAGGTTATGGATTTAGAACAATTGAATCCAAAAAAAAACTATCACATTCATTAGTTTCGAAACCTATATTTACTTTAGTTATATAATAGTTCATTTTTTTAAAAGCGAGATAATGGATTTCTCATTGTCTTTCCATGTTTCTTTCCCGGATTCCGCAATTATCCTACTAAAAGGATTTATTTCAATTCTTATGTTAATAAAAAGACACAAATCTCTATATTGTTAGTAAATCATAATTACTTACCATTGAAGGTGAGTATATCTATAATGTGTCACGTAACTAAATAAATGATGATGTGGACGTTAATGAAATAAAATTTTCAATGATACGAGTTACGAAATTTGTTTTTGTGAATATATACATATAGTATAATTTGTAATGATATAAAGATAATTATAACGATTATTTATGTAATGAAATTACAAATGCATGCTAATGATAAAGAGGGAGATAATTTATATTTTGTTAGCCTTTCAGGCCTACTATAAATTAAAGATCTTACTCTTACATATAAAACAAGTTTATTTTAAAATGACTAGTTTTTCTTATGAACAAAAATATATGTGTGCCGTGGTTTGTTTTTTTTTAAGTAGTCGCCGTGCCGAATAGGAACGAGGTTAAGGGGTGGTGTGCCGATTAAGCCACACGTCCAACTTGTAAATCCAAAAGCTGACTTTTACAAAGTGCTATAAAAAGTTATATCTTTAGTAATATATCTTAATAATAAACTTCAATTTTGTAATAACTAAAGATTATTCTCTCTATTCTTTAAAAGCGTTTAAAATTCTGCTAGATAAAGCCACTTTTAAATCGGAAAACTTTATACTATTTATTTTATGAAACAAAATCTATTTGGTTACAGTTGATAAATATATATTGATAAAATATTCATTTATAAATATGCAGTTTATATGATAAAATTTTATTTTTGATTGTAAATGTAGTTTAGTTTTAAAATATGTACTGGTTACTATTCAGTTTATTTCAGTTTTTAAATTTTGTAATTCTGCTTTAATTTAATTAATAATAATATACATTATTGACGTAATTCTTTTTTCGAAATAATAAATAAAAAATTATTTTAAAAAAGAAGGTATCATGCCAATCGCAGAATATCAAAATCACTAATTAAAAATTTGTCAATAGTTTGTTGAATTTAATATCGGCGAAATTTAACTTTTATATACATAAGGCACGCCTAAAAAACCTGAACGTTCTCACTCATAATTATCATTTTTAAATATCAGATATAAATCTTAAATTCTAATAGATTTAAACTCAGATTAGTTGAAAAACAAGATAACTGAGGCTACTTGGTACCAAACAAAAAAACTTTTAAGATTATAAACTTTTATTTATGTAACTTTTCAATTACGGAAATTTGTTGTTCAATTGTTTCTTAAATTTTATTGTTTTACTAATATCGTTTTAATGTTTTAATCTTTTAAATGCAAAGGCACATTTCTGCATTTATTTTATTTTTTGTAAAACAAATTAAGTTTAGTAAGTACACCATGTTTCAAATACGGGTTATTATTAACTAGTTAACTATTTATATTTGATTGAGTTTACAATTTATTAATTTTTTTAAATATAAATGGAATTATTAATATATTTATATCCAAGGACAGCTAATACAAATTCCTGCAATAAGAATATAAGTTGTTTATCTAAATACGCTTATTAACTTTACTAAGTTTGAACAACGGATAATTAACAAATACAATGTTTTTCAAAAAAAAATAATAACGGGTTTAAATCAATATAATAAATTAATTATCATCTTTAATTGTTAATTTTATTGTTTTATGATAAGTTTTATACAAATAACTTAAAATTTTATGTATTTAATGACTACTTATGGAATATTTTATTCTGAATTTTATAATTAAAATAAAATAGATGCGGTCATTATAACTGACTTTTGTTTTTAAGTTTTAGTAAATTTATGGTCGCTCGTTTTTTTACTAGCTCTCTCCCATTAATTTATATTTTCTGATTTATGTTAAACATTTTTAAAATCAGCTTAAGTCAAAAACAGTTCAATTTATTATCGCTTATTAATAAAGTACCTTATGCCATTTTTTTTCACAGTTTTGCCTAATTTCGTCTATTTTACTAGATTTTTCGACATTATTGAGATTAAAAATCCATAATTTTACTGCATAAAGCGGAATATGCTACTTATGTTATTATTATAATTTTTAGCGCACTTTGTAAAAGTCATCTATTGGATTTGGGATCTCAGTTTGTCTCGATGTCTTTAAACTATTTTATATCACAAAAAACATGCAAAAATGAACATAATTTGGTCAATATTAGGACAAAACGCAGTTAAAAAGTGTCAAAATTGGATTAAACGTTTGCAAAAATGGCTTAAATTTGTCAAAAATGACCGAAAATCGGTCAAAATTGGCTTTTATAGATCAAACAATGGCTTAAATTTGTTAAAAATGACTAAAAATGGCTCTTATTTGGTCACAACTGAAACAAAATATATTCAAAAATGTTGATAATAGTTCAAAAGTCAGTTTATTTTGGTGTCAGGCGTTTTGCTAATTCTACTAAAAAACGTTATGCCTCGCGCTTAATTGTATCTGTAACAAAGTTCTGATGTTACGTCGAAGAGAGCTAAACCAAGAATGAATAATAATATCCTTAACACTGACTGAAGTACTATTTATAACAATGTTTTAAAGCACATAAAAATTTTTATCGAAGCAATAATAATAAAAAGATTTGTTTGTTTAAAATAAGAAATCAATAATGTAAGGCAAAAATATATTTTATGTCAAAGTGTGTGAATTACTCATGTTCATTTTTGATTTTACTTGAGCTTAGTTTTCCCCATTTTGGCTCTTTTTCGGTAAATATTTAGCCATTTTGAATCAGATAATCAATATTGTTATTGCAAAAAAAGCCTGTGCGACTTTTTTTTACTTATGATAGGCCAATTACAAAAATATTAAATAAAAAATTAGTTAAAAATTTGTTTAACACATTGAATTATTGAGGAAATTTTAGAATATAATTTTAAATTAAAAACATTATAATAGGTTATTTGATTTAATAAATTATGATTTGTTTTTTAATGATTTGAAAACTCTTCCAAAAGCTCTTAAAAACTATTTAATCTGTTTTTAGCTCACTTTGACAAAGTCAGCTATTGGATTTGCAATGTCTGTATGTCTGTGTGTAGACTTTTTTAGATCACAAAAATCAGGCAAAAATGAACATAATTGTGTCAAAATTGTGTCAAAATTGTGCCATAACTTAGTCAAAATGTGTCAAAATTGGCTATAATAGGGGAAAAACAGGGCTTATATTGGGTTAAAAATGACTAAAAATAAGGTCAAAATTGGCTTTATAAGGGGCAAAACAGGGCTTATCTTGGGTCAAAAATAACTTAAAATATGGTTAATTTGGTAAAATCTGTCACATAATCGGGTATAAAGTGGGTAATATCGGGGCAAATATTAGTAAAATTTGGTGTCACGCGTCTTACTAATTATACTAAAACACGTTATGACACACGATTAATTGTATCTAAGAGCACAATTTTGATGTTACCTCGTCGACAGCTTAACTAAGAATAAATAAAAATATCCTTAACACTCACTGAAGTACTATTTTTAACAATGTTTTAAATCACATAAAAATATTTAGCGAAACAATAATAATTAAAAGTTTTGTAAGTTTAAAAATAGAAATCAATAATGTAAACCAACAATAGATTTAAAATGAAAGTGAGCGCATTACTAATGTTCATTCTTGTTTATCACTGATGTTTAAAAAATATTTCCATTCTGTTTTATACTGATCTTATTTCAATTCCAAAAACTTCTGCTTTGAGCACTCTGTTGGTTTTCAAATATTCAAGACATCTGTTTTGATGTATTGGATATAAAATAAAGTTTCCTAAACTTTTGTACTTTTATAATTATGAAAGCTAAACTTTTAATGAAACATTTTTAAAAATCAAATATATTTCATTCAAAAATGAATTATCCGTTACACAAAACTTAAGATTTCACTTGTTGATGTAACAAATACTATAAATAATGTATACGATTAAACAAGAATGAACATTAGTAATGAACTCACTTTGGCTATAAATCTATTGTTGGTTTACATTTATGATTTCAATTTTTTATTAATCAATTATTAATCATGTCAACAAGAAATGAATCTTTACAGTGATAGTTATTAACAGATATCGATAGATAACATCTGATTTCACAGAATGTGACAAATAACGACAGACACCGACAGATAGCGACAGATAACGACAGAACGACAGATAACGACAGACACCGACAGATACCGACAGAACGACAGATAACTACATATAACGACATATATCGACAGATATCGACAGATAACTACTAATAGTGATAGATAACAATAGATAACGACAAATAAGAACATATAACGACAGATAAGAACAGATAACGACAGATAAGAACAGATAACGAGTGTAAAGAAAAAAATCCCTTAATTAACATAAGAAAAAGGTGAAAATCCCATTATTAGAGTAAGAAATAGGTAAGATACCTTTATTAAAGAAAATAACAGAATCCCTTAATTAACATAAGAAAAAGGTGAAAATCCCTTTATTAGAGTAAGAAATTGGTAAAATCCCTTTATTAACATGAAACCCAAAAACGTCTACAGACAGACACACAAACATACAGACATGTCAAATCCAATAGCTGACTTTTTCAAAGTGAGCTAAAAAGGTTAAAAGAAATTTTAAAATAAACAAAAAGAAAAATGCAAGTCGAATAGCAATTTACTGAGATTTTTCGAAAAAACATTTATGAAACTCACAATAAACCGAAAATTTAATATAGTACTATTCTTGCGTTTCTTACGTTTAAAGATATACATCTGCAAACAAAACATCACATAATGCACAAATCGGATAATTTAAGATCGCAAATCACAAAATGTAATGTTTACCTATTATTCACCTTAGACATTATATCAAACCCCTTTGATCGTTAAACTATGTAATGCAGTCGAAAAGTTATTCGAAGAAACATTTCGTATCCATCAACTCCATAAATGTAACATAAATACTAGACAAATTTTCTCTATGCTAATTCTCGACAATTCTAACAGCTATACAATTTCAGTAAACACTATATTTGTAAATTTTAATCTAATTTTTCCTTATTTATAACCTGTTATTCAAAAAAACGATAAAAGACAAAGCGACTGATTTCTCAAACTAAATATCTTGTTTCAATAAATAAGAAAAAATTATTGATAGTTAAGTTTTTAAAAATGGATTTAAAAGCTTAAATTTATTAACATCTTAAAGAGATCTAATTTATTCCAAAATAGTGACAGGTTAATTATAGCCCATTTTTGGTCAAGTTGCATGAATACTTAACAAATTAGTTTCAATTTAAGATTGTTAGAATCCAAAACCCTTGAAACTAAGTACGCCACTGAAGGATTGACGTACGGAAAAACATACTCAAAACCTTTAGCTCGCTATTATAATAAAAATTTCCATATTAATTATATTAGTCAGTCGTATTGTTAATCAATGTATAAATTGTATTTTTAATTGTTTATTAGCATTAAACGTAAATGATGAAAATGGTTTAAAGATATTAATTGATTTAATTATTTTAAGTTTCGTTGTATATAAACTATGTTAAGTAATGGACATTTATTGGTTATGGTCAATCATATATAATTGAAAGTATTCAACAACGGACAGTATTCCGCAACTAACTGAATGCCGTTAAGAATTTTTTCTCATATTTTGATTTTTTTCAATTATTTTTGAGTTTTTCTAATTTTTTTTTGATAGTTTATCAAAACATCTTAGCGTTAGTATAATTAACAGTTTAAAATTGTTTTGGTTATAATCTTACGATTATTCACTGTGTTAAATCGCTAACTGGAATATAACGTAGTGAAATATGTATCTAAGAACTACCTTACGGTAGAATCCAAACATTTAGAACAGTGCACAAACACTAGGATCTGATCACCACACCTCTTTTTCTGAGACTACACTGTGGTAAAAGGACGCTTGTTGGAAGATATCGTAGTAAAATCTGTGTCTTTAATCTAACATAAGGTAGGAAAGAAACTAGTAATACCGAGCACATTCAATTGGAGTCAGATTTCGCATTGGAAGTCAAATTCATAATTTCATAACACAAAAATTTTACAAATTGTTTAATATTACAACAAAATAGTAGTGTATTATTAACCTATCTGCTTTTATTTTCTTTTTTATTAAAATAACAATGACATTAAAGTTTAACGCATAATTTAAAGTTAATAAAATCTGTTAATTTATAGAACAATTTTACACACTATTAACATAATTATCTAAATTAAATCTTAAAAGAGAAAATGAGCTTTTGTTTTCGTTGTCATTGAGACATCATATGTTGTAAAGATCCACCAAATTCTAAATAAAGCGGATTATGTTATCCACATTTACATGATGTACTACAAAATATAACAGAAAACAAGAATGAACATTAGTAATGCGCTCACTTTGGTTCTAAATGTACGTTAAAACTAAAAATGAATTTTTACAAAAACGATAGTTTAGATTTTTTAAAAATTTTGTCTAATGACTATCAGTATAGAGACCTATAAGTCATTAAAATATCAAACATGGATACCATGTACGCCATTACTAAAATTGAATTTGTACAAAAACGATAATTTAGAATTTTTAAGAGATTTTTCTAATGACTATCAGTGAAGAGACCTATAAGATATAAAAATATCAAACATGGATACCATGTATGTCATTACTAAAATTGGATTTGTACAAAAACGATAGTTTGATTTTTTAGAAATTTTGTCAATTGACTATCATTATAGAGACCTATAAGATATTAAAATATCAAACATGGATAGCATGTACGTCATTAATAAAATTGGATTTTTAAAATTAGACATGGATTGGATATGTGTGACCACTAAATCGGTCACAAGAAAAAAGCGCGTGTATGGATTTACCTCATATTTTTCACAAACGTACACCCATAACCGTTCTGCAACAAATATAGAAATAAGACATGGATAGGATATGTGTGACCACTAAATAGGTGACAAGAAAAAAGCGCTTGTAAGGATTTTCCTCATATTTTTCACAAACGTACACCCATAACCGTTCTGCAACATATATAAAATTTAGACATGGATAAGATATCTGTGACCACTAAATCGGTCACAAAAAAACGCGTGTATAGATTTTCCTCATATTTTAATTCCGAAAATTAAAAAAAATCGAAAAAAATTCAAAAAAATCGAAAAAGTTAAAAAAATTGAAAAAAATTGAAAAAAATTGAAAAAAATTGAAAAAAATTGAAAAAAATAAAAAAAATAAAAAAATTGAAAAAGCCTCCTACAATTTTTTAAAAAAAGCCTCCTATAATTTTTAACAAAAACCTCCTACAATTTTTTAAAAAAGCCTCCTACAATTTAAAAAAAATGCCTCCTATCAAAAAGTCCACAGACAGACACACAGACGGACATCCCAAATCCAATAGCTCGACTTTTACAAAGTGAGCTAAAAACACATGTGTTCCTAATAACGGTTTCAAGGATGGTTTCGTTATAAAAGGTCGCATAAGATATGGAAAGGGCTATATTGTTGACATATTCCAGATAGTAACAGATGAGAGGTGAATAATCATTTGTATGGATCATACAACCATCTTGTCAAAGTAATTACTCATGTAGACGATAATGTCAGTAACGAGTTGACTGATTTTTATCTAATAACGTGGGCAAACCATCCTCGTCTTTATCAAGTTTATCACCGTAACCAAATTTCGACTAGGCAATTAAAGAATTTCCGAAAACAATATGGTGGTACAACAAAAATGTCTGGCGCAACACCAACATTCAAAATTGCTAAAATAGATGATTCGATCTTCAAGGGCATTCAATTTACCAAAAGATGGTTGGATTTAACCAGGTTTATAAACGTGTATTTCAAGCCTATCTGGATAAAAATCTTGTTTCAGCAAATACATTGGAATTTAAAGAGTAATTTCTCTAATTTTTTTTGTAAAAAGGTGACCATTAAAAATTATCGTTTCTATTAAGGGATGTTTTGAATAATATGTCGAAACTAGATATGGTCTATTATTTTTGAAAGAAATAAGACAGGAGTAGGAACCTTTGTTGACTAAATCACTTTTTTATGTCGAACCCAATATTGCCGGCAATAGCGACAAAATGCAAGATTTATTGAATAAAAATAAACGCAAACTCAATGCCTTGAGAGGATATTATTTGGATATGGATACAAACATTCGAAAAAGGATGAATCGTGAGGTAGAAATGGTAAAACCGCGCTAATTACAGTAATGCCATCAAATTACAATGGCCATTTTAGTACGTTCTGCCACACTTAGGTTTTAGTGATCAGAAATGGCGAAAACCCGGAAGGTTAATGAACTATTTGATTCTTAGTTAAGAAACTTTCGAAAACATTTATTTTAATCTTATATTACTTAAAAGCCTTTTGGTATGATCCATCAAAAAAGGATTCTGCTTTTGATCATCCACCGCAACGGATTCAAAAGTTATTGCCTCAAATACGGGTAAACAGGAAACTCACTATAATGCATGGACGGCAAACAGACGAATCAACAGATTCTCATATACGATCCATAAATTTTATCGCCAAATATTGCTATAATTATAATCCTAAAGGATTACCCACTCGCAAATACGACTTAATTAAACGTTGTGTCGTAAACGATTTTGAAGATTAAATCAGATTTCAAGATAATTAATTAGATTATAATTTTTGAATTATAATGATAAGTTTAACGGAATGGTATTTTACAGTTATTTTAGCAATCATGGTATGGTTCCAAATATTTTGCACTAATTAGAATTGTAACGCGAATCTTATAGTTTTTATGTCAAATTAATAAATAATTATCGAATAATATTTTCAATTATTTTTGCTGCATTTTTAGATTTTAATCAGCTTCAATATAATTTCATAGAGAGCTCACCTTTTATAGTTTAATCTTTAAAGTTATTTAAAATATGCTTTAATAATTAATCTAAAGTTTTCATAAATGTCAAAATTAACAAGTATTAAGTACGTGGTAACATCAATGGTCGTGCTAGTGCGGACACCGTCACGGAAGGACGGACGGACGGACATTGTCAAATCTAAAAGCTCGCATTTTTTTCAAGAAAGTGAGCTAAAAAACAGTAAAAGTGAATACGAATAGTAGCATTTTTTAGAATGAATAAAACCTTTATACCTTTAAGTAATGTATTGTTTAATAAACTTGAATTGATTCAAGTGTAATAAAACTACAAATAATAAAATCGTTTTGTGACAACCTT
>JAQIXJ010001130.1:0-23316 GCA_034700185.1 Phthiracarus laevigatus
ATAAAAAATGCAAAATCCGTTTATTAATAAAAGAAATAGGTGAAATCCCTTTATTATAAAACTTATCACAGACAGACAGACGGACAGACATTTTCAAAACCATTAGCCCGCTTTTTTTTAAAAAGTGAGCTAAAAAATTTCGAAAAATTATTAGCCACTAAGGGCAAAATATTGCTGTTCAAATTGGGTTTTTGAGTGACCTACATTTTTAAAAATTTTTGGAGTCAAATCAATAAATTTTTATAACGATTTGATCAATTTTTTCTAACGATTAATAAACTATTTTCTATTTTGCACTTTTATCCTAACGATTTTCAAGGCCTTAGTAATGTACTCATTAGCTTATTTAAATCCATTGTACGCATTAAGAAAAAATAATCTTCGCTTAATTGTGAAGAAAAAACGAAATAATTATTCGGATTATCGTATCACCAGAAAAGGTATTTATAGGGTATTTAAAATTTTTTGCTTAAAAAAGCAGAAAATACTACCATTTATAATTTCAATTTACATTATTTGTTGACTCCAACTTTGAAATTGGATAAAAAATATTGCAAAATTTTGTGTTTAAAAAATAGAAAAATAAACTGTTGTAACCTTTGCTCATTAATGACATTCAAGTAATATAGATATTCAATGTCTTAAAATAGGTCAACTATTAATAATTCATAATGCGATAAAAATAATAATTCTTTAAATGTCACAAACAATGAATTGCATTATAAAAAAAGTATTAGGTGTGGCCACATATTTCCTACTTTCTTAATTCCATCGCTAATGCTTTTGGAAAAGTAACCATCAAAAAAAATTATTTCTTTATCAGTTATTTACAATAACTATTTAGCAGAAACATGTCATAAATTATTGAGGCAAACACATCTAAAAGGTCAACAAATTGCACAGCAATAAACAATAGATGCATTTTCTTAAAAGTTTACTCCCTATTACCATAACTAAACCGCCTTTCAAGTTATGTCTTTAGTCAAATAAAAGTCTGCTAATGTCATATTAACACTTTAACCTTTTCAGAATAAAACAAGAGCTGCACATTCATAGGGAGATTTCTAATCCACTTTATATCAAAAGTCAAATGTTAATTAAGATCAGATCTTTAAATTAATTATATATTTCGTTAAATTTAAAAACAATTTTACTTTAGAACCATTAGAATATACAGATGGACTTACAGGAAACCAAATTTGGTCAAATCTATATGCTCGACTTCTCTTCGAGAAAGTGAGCTAAAAATATTTTTAACGCCTTATTCATTACTAGTTAGTGACATCGCTTACTACTAAAGAACTATTTATTTAAATATTTTCCCATTATTTTACTATTTCTAAGCATAGCATTAATTTTTTACGGAATATTTATTCAATGTTATTAAAAGTCAAATAGTGCCACAAAATCGATCAGTTTAAAAATTACTAAAGAATAATACATAAAATATCAATAATATGCAGTTTTCATAAATTCAAAATATTTTTTGATGAATAGGTATTTGATTCAAAAATTTTATTAGAATAAACATTATGTAAACAATTTTTATAACTAAGAGAGTATTTCCACACTATAACCACATAATTAACTATATTTATTAAATAATTATATATATATTAAAATTTGTTAAATATTTAATTTAAGTTCATAACATCTTTCGTAATTTACTTGAGCATTCGTAGTGAAATTTATTAGAAGTGTACGCTATAAAGTGAACCAAACATCGGGTATTAATAAATTTAAAGTCCGTAGTAATCACTATAAATAGCAAAACGCACGAAACAATAATAATAGTGGTTAAGCATAATACTCCCATCACTAATAGTGGAACTGTTAGGTACTCTTTATCCAGGAATATGTGGTACGATATCCAACTTAATGGCACAAATCGAAAGATAAATATAGAGACTAAAGGAAAAACATTAACGAAAGCAAAAGTTTGAGTGAAAGTCCATTTAAATAAATAATACATTTAAATTTATATTTGAATGGGGTTTGATTTAAAAATTATACTTACGCACAGTAACCATGCTATTAATTCGATAAATTTTCGATTTTGTAGATTTACCAACCAGTAGTTGTATTTGGCGAATATGAATGAATACGTTATTAATTTCGACAGTTAATCCAACCACACAATAGCCGAGATATTTATTCTTTGACAGCGATACCAATAAGCACGACACTGATATAAAATGGTGTATAATTATCTCGATTCTACCGGGATATTGAAGATGTGTCAGAGATAGTATCATGTCGTATATAAAATAGCCCGAAGATATGCAAAGAAACGCATTTCCTAAATCAGAATATCCTACTATTAGGTTCGATGTCAAAGCTCGATCCACCATAACTCTGTTAGAGTAAAATAAAATCTAATACATTATTGTTAAAACGTAAATCCATGTATAAAGTTAAGAAATTAAAGATTAAATTAGATTTTTAGGATTTTATCTAATTTTACATAATTTAACATTCAATTTTTGAGTTTTATTTTTATCGCAATACTAATTTGAGCTTTTTATGTAATTGGATTTTACTATTTACGGTACTCTATAAAATATTGACTCAATTACGTTTATGCTTAAAATTTATTATTAAAATAACAATTTACTATGGCTTAAAAAATTATTTGGATAATAATAATAAATTAAATTAATAATGTATAAAATAATTATAAAAAATTATTAATGCGTTTGCCTTTACATTAATTTATATTAATAAAGTTAATTTATTTAGTAAACAATAATGACACATTTTTAGAGTGCTCACGTTTCTTAGGTTAATGTAAATTACTTAAGCTTATGTGCTAAATATATTAGTTTTTAAGCCAAGACGGTAAAATGCCAAATACCTTTATTCTATAAAACTGTTGGCAGACGGACGAACGGACAGACAGACATATAGTTAAATCCATAAGCTCAACTTTGTATACTCAAAGTGAGCTAAAAATATTTTTGTAAAAAATAATTCTCAAACTAATATTATTCCAAAGTACTGTATTTTTCGACTATTATGTGCAAAACCAAACATAAATAAGATCGAAATGGTCTTTATGTCTAATTTTGTAATATAATTTTTTGTTAGAACAGTAAACGGTGGTTTGCTTTCTTCGTAAGCTCGCTCCAATTATTTAATATTATTTTAATTAAAATTTAGTTTTGTAATGATAATTTAAAATTCTTTAAATTTGCTTCAAAACGACATATTCCACTAAATTTACGGCATATTTAAGTTATGTATGGGTTAAATATAAAAGTTTAGTTAAAACTAAAGGTGCTAATGGTTGGTTTATGGTTTTAACCAATTATTTTCGGTTTGGATTGGATTGGTTTAAGTTTTTAAATTTTTGTTTAAGAAATAAGAAAACCATTTTCAAACGATTAAACCATTTACATAAAAATAGTATAAATAATTTTAGATTAAAATGGGCATCTTCTTTTAATAAACATAATTTATCAATTTTAAAAATAATAATTAATATAGTGAATGCGTTTCTAATGTCGAAATACCTTTTAATCGTGTTAAATCTTCAATAAAATATAACCCTAATATTTATGTATTTTTAAAAAAATTAAATTAAAACAATGATCACGGGATAAAAGTTTCATTAATGGTTTGGTTTGGTTTGGTTTGGATTGGTCTTGTTTGAGAATGTAAATTTAAGGTTGTTTTGGTTTGAGAAAAGTCAAACCATTAGCACCTTTATAAAAAAGTGAACTAAAAAACGACGGATAAAAATATATAAACCTACATTGGTATAATGCACATCTTTTTTGCAATAATCCTATTTTTATGTCCTAACTGTATATGAGTAAAGTAAGAAAAGCTGCGGAGGATAATTCATTCCTTGATTGGATAACAATGAGGGACAAAAAAAGATTTAAAAGGTAATAAATTATCTGCATGTCAAACTTTGATAATTTTTGGTACTGCACTAAATGCTATTCATTCTTTAATTACATTTATAAAAATTCAATTTTGGTTCTGAAATATTCGTTTTAATTAAACATTAAAAAACGTTAGAATCTGTTAAGTTTGTTCCTATTCTAATTTAAATATAAATATTGGTTCTATAAAAAAATTAAAAATTAGTCAAAACAGCAAAAGAAATTTTTATAAAAACCCATCTATCGCGCTAGTTTTTATATTTAATGAAAACGTTTTGGCTATTTTGACCCGAAATTTTTATGAAAAACCTTCTACCGTATAATAAAAAAACTGTGTTTGCAAATCAGATACATAAGAAAATTCATACAATGTAAATCAATGATTAATTTAAAATCTGCATTTGCAAAGTCACATAATAATAGATTTTTGGAAAATTGAAAGAAACTTTTTTCTTCTTTATAATTTATAAAATAAAATTATTTTCTAGTGAATTTTGAAAAGTCTGAGAAACTCTCATTTCCAAAACATTGATTAATTTTTCATATTGTCTGTATTTCTTTTAGTTGAAACTAAATAATTATAGTGGAGTAACTTTATTCAAAACAAATATACGTCATGAGCTACAAAATTATATTTAAAATAATAGAATTAATCAAGAATAATAAAATATATAGACTTACGTAAATAGAACTCCAAAGCCAACAATCGCCGAATGCACGAATGAAGTGCAAGTATTTTTCCATTTCCATATAATATACTGATGATCGTCGCCGATAAGCTTTGGCTTGTAATAATTAATCACATTTTTATTCAATAGACTGAATGCGATCGAAGACATACATATTCCGTACACGTTTAATAAATCGATCATTATTGTTAATAATTAAATTTTTTAAATATCACTAAGCATATACTTTGATTTTTGGTCTTATAAACATCTAATGATTACAATTAATTTGAAAATTGGTAAAATAAGTAAAACATATTTTGGTCGTAAATAAATAGACAAAACATATTAATCTATTTGCTATATTTATCTTACATGATTCTCTTACGAAAAAAAGTTTAATATAATAGCAGAGAGTAATTTTAGCGATGACAGTGGCATACCGTATAATACCTGCCAGTCGTAAATCAATACACTGTACACTCTATTATGAAAGTTTATTATCAGCTGACTCGTGAGGAACTGAATCAGAACACCCAAAGATTTTTTTTGTTGCTCTTTTAACAGACTCGTGCCGCAAAAACAATCAATTATTAATGATCTCAACTGTAATAACTGGTCACAATAGCACACTCATTAAATAAATATATAGATAGTTAAGAGAAAAAATACCTATAGTTATACTGTAGTAATACATACAATTATTATTGCCATCATTATTAGCAAAATAAATTCAGATCACACTGTACTTGTAGTTTTTTATAGATATTTAGTTTTATTGTTTTTCTCAAATACACTGAAAACAAAATGATGTTAGTCTGGAAATTTCGTTTCAAATAGTGTAGTAGAGAATGCGAATGGAGATGCAGAGCAGTGGTAGAGATGGTTAGCAGTCGTTAATGCATCAACAAAGCAGGTAATAGAACATTATCTGCTATTGGAAGGCACTCAATGCCAAGTTTATCAGAACTGTGGCATACTTTCGATGAATATATACAAATTGAATGTTATATTCGTCACTGTTTTCTGAACATAATCCATACGCAAGTGATAGAGAAAGAGAGCGAACACTCTATTAAATATTTAATAATAATAGTTATGTAATAATAATGCGTTTGGCAATTGTATGCATAAGACTATCTATATATATACCTTTACTATTTACTATTTTTGTATTCAAATACGTTATAACAACTACTTAGGACTGCTTATTATCTAAAAATCTATATTTACTGTTTTTCGCTTCTATTTTAATAAGATTATTACTACATTTTTAAAGTTAAAAATTGTATTCTATAAATTCTTTCATTTGTTTGAAATGTCCATAAGATTTATAATTAACATTTAATCAATAATTTTTCTCAAGTTTGTCTATATTTCTTTGAATTGAACACTTTATATAGTTTTAAGTACTAATAAGTTTGAACAAACCTCAATTTTATGTAACTAATAAGTTATTACAAAACTTACTTTTTAAAGGCTTATAAAGAAACTCTTCCTTTTATCGCGTTAAATAATGCAAACATGACTTTTTGTGATGTGTAATCTAAAATTTAAAAAATATTGTACAGTTAAATGTATTGATAGTAAATTTTAAAAAAATAGTTTAAAATTTTTCGTAAATTGAGCTGTCGTAGCAAAGAAGAAATAAATTTATAAATGATGTGCAATTGTGTTTAATTTTTATCAAGCGGTTGCCAATGAATACCAGGTTTAAAATTACTTTTTTGACGTAAATATCGATAGAAAAATTTTGAAATTGCTGAAAAATAAATTGACTTTGTTCAGGGAAAAAAATAATTTATATTCTTTCATGTATCGATTTTCGATTAAGTTTGCATGAAATTACTGCATTAACTTAAGTTTCGCATCACTTTAATTTTTAAAAGTTTATATAAAGGTATGGTAACAAAAAAACTTGACAATTAAGTAGTTGGGAAATTGAATTTGTTATGTTCTTTAAATAGGTTCTAATTAAAAACCTAATATTACTGTAATCATCAAACTTCAATTTTTTAGAAATATAAATTTTTGTAAATTTTCTAGTTTTAAATATCGTAAATTTACTATTTTTATAAGAAAATAATAAATATTTTAAAAAATAAAGCAATTGTGATTATTTCCGCATATTCCATTCTCTAGTTTATATTGATATGTTAGTTATGCTAAAATTGACTGAATAAAAATCAAATGGTTGAATATTCTTGCTAAACATTTAATGTTGCCTAATAATCAGCTTCATTTTATTTCCAAGCTATTCTTGAATTTCCAAATCAAATGATAGGAACATTTAATTGAAAATTTTCCCCCGTTAACGTGGAACGTTAGTGGAATTTGAAAATAGCTCAGATAATGGAACATTAATGGGATCTGTTTTTAGATTTTTACAGCTAGTGGAACGTTAGTACAATTCTTGGGTCTGTCAGTGGAACGTTAGTGATGTGTAATATTCTAATACTTTCAATCGCTAATAGGAATATTATAGTTTATTTATCGATTTTGCTCTTATCTATCGACTTCGATGCGACAAAATTAATTTATTCCATGACACGTTTTCTGGAGTAAAAATATTTAAATTATTCAATATTAACCGTAAGCTAACCTATAGACAGACTATATTGATTACATATACGATATTTCTATTTCGAAATAATTTCATTAATTCTGTATATCAATTGCATAGAAATTATACGTTTATTTTCTTTAATTAACTCAATTATAGCGAAGAAAATCAATAATACAATGGACATAAAAATCTAATAATACTGGATGAGCTCCCATAATGACTATGAATTTCATTTTTAAATTTAGAGCTTCATCATTATACCAACATATCAATGGGGTATTCTAACAATAAAACTAGACAGAACATTATAAAGTGCTCACTTTGATTCAAATATTTTTTAAGTGAATGTGCATTAGTTTAGAGAATTATAAATAATTGCATTTAATTTAGGCCAAAAAAACTATTATATTTTTGCTTAGCATTTCAAAAATCAAAAAAAGTCTACAGGCATACATACAGACAGAGAGTCCACAGAGGGACAAGCACACTCACACACACAGGTGAAATGTCAAATCCAATAGCTGACTTTTTCAAGGTGAGCTAAAAATATGGACTATATTTCATCTAGAAAAACCCCAAAACTATATTAGAAACATGAACTATAGGCAGTTATATTTCAATGTTTAGCGAGAGACTGATTCTTTGATCCAGTGCGGGACTGCCATATTATTAGAAGCCATTTGATTTTCTAAATTTTTTTCTCAGCTGAATAATCTTTTAAAGAAGAGGTGGAAAAACTTTGAAAATGAAAGTCCCGTTAAATTTAGGTAGTTGTTCTTCCTGTCCCGAAGCGAAATTATTTTCATCAATATAAAGCTTTCAATTAATCGAAATTTATCATTTTTTCTAATTTTGTTGATAAAAACTCAATACTTCTATAAGTAAAAATATAAATCATTTCACTGAAAGGTTTGCATAAAATTGAAAAAAATTAAAATTCCACGATGTCTTACGTCTTACACAAAAAAACGTTGATCATTAATAGATTTTCGGGATTAAGTCAACGTCACGAATTTTACAATCCCGTCCTATCCCTATATTTACATGAAAAAATCCCGTAAAAGTTTTCTTACTCCCGATCATGTCCTGTCCCGTCCCGATATTTTTTCCGCGCCTATTTTAAAACAGATTATTAGTAGAGAGACAATTTCTACTTTTTTGTTTCATAAATTCGAAGTTTAAAATTGTTATATGTGCACGAATTACATAGTTTGAAGTTGTTTTAGCTCCATTTATAAATACTATTAATTGATATTTTTAATGATAAATGCTATAAAAGCTATAAATGCTAATAAATGCTATTATTCTTGAAATCGTAAAATTCTCTTTTAAATCTGAGCAGTTTTTGCTAACCCTTTCTATTAATTTTTTTCCAATACCGCATATTTTTCAAAAAATTTTAAAATTTCATAATATTTAATAATATAAAATGAATTAATAAGTATTTTGAAAAATGTTAATATAAAAAAATACATTATACTTTAACATTTAAGTAATTTTTAAAAATATAAATTCTATTTTAAATGCTATTTTGGTCATTTATTAATGTTATTTATGCGGTAGCACTATTTTTATATGCTATAAATGCTATTATTTTGACTATATTTATCAGATATGTGGAGTATGAGACGTCAACATTATACGGCTAAAAGCGTATGATCTGCTAATATACACTTTTTATTTTTATTATGTATTAAATGCTTTTTATTTTTTGCATTGTATATACTGTTGCGCCTTAGTGTCGATCTTAAATCAAGAAGCAAAACCAGGAATAGGCCCAGAAAAGCTTGAAGATTTCGCTACCCTATGTACAAGTCTATTCGAAATCAAAGTACAAGATTTGAAATTCAAAAAAAATTTGGATTATGAAACATAAGTGCAAAATTTTCCAACACAATTTTCTTTTAATAACGCTGTGACCCGTTTTAAGTTAAGTACATACATGATTAGGGATTAAATTGGATAAGCACTTTCTTTAAAAGCTTTAGGTACTAGTGTTCAAACCATAGATTTTGTCGACGAGATATGTTTGTGCGATAAACTGAGAAATGAGTACGCGACTGTGTGCGCGCATTCACTGTAATAGTGCACTTCACTCAGTATATTTCAATTATAAAACAATTTATACGCTGCCAGTGGCGTAAACATATCTCGTCTACAAAATCTATGGTTCAAACATTTTTACTGTTAAACTTCTGTAGTACCTTTTCTTATGGACATTTAACTAAAAATTGACGTCAGTGTTATCAAAAGAAAATTGTCACACTTTATACAGCAATTATATGTATGACATTTTTAACATAAAACTAGACAAACTTACCAAACCTATAAGCTAAAAATATGAAAATATTCGCTTTAAAGATTTAACACAATATTATTACTACAATCAGCTATACTTCGCTTACTTATTTAATATATAAGAGTGGAGTGGAGAGTGTTATGCAACCCATAGAATAGTGGATAAAAGATATGAAACAAATTTAGCGCTTTATTATACAGTACTGTATCAGTACTAATAGTAATATAGATTATTATTTGGTGAAATGTTGGTGAATGCGCTTTATTATTATTTGAATGTTTATATACAATATTGTATGATTGTGTGTGAATGCCATATCATCTAAATTTGATGCAATTATAATACTATTATGTGAACAAATACTGCTATGATTTAACATGAGATTATTAAAGCCATATTGGGTTAATCACGATGGTATGACATATACATATACATATGGGTTTGTTACATGTGATGTTATGATTTAACAATTATCTCATGATTAGGTCGACCAGTATTCTCTCTGGACATTCATCCGGACGGCAATCGTGTGGCAACCGGTGGACAGGGAAACGATTCCGGAAGAGTTGTTATTTGGAATATGTTGCCCATCGCTAACGAAGAACATGAAATGAACGAAAATATACCAAAACTATTGTGTCAAATGGATAATCACTTGGCGTGCGTTAATTGTGTTCGATGGTCACAGAATGGCAAATACTTAGCATCAGCCGGTGATGACAAAGTGATTATTGTCTGGTCTTTGGCCAACAAGTATTCCAACGCCACTTTTGGCACTAATGTCGAGCAATGGAGAGCTCTAACTACTCTTCGCGGACATTCCGGTGATATATTGGACTTAAGTTGGTCTCCGGCCGATAACTGGTTGGCTTCGTGTGCGGTCGACAACACCATTATTATATGGAATACTCTTAAGTGGTCAGAAATTGTGACCACATTGAGAGGACATACCGGTCTCGTTAAGGGAGTGTCTTGGGATCCGATCGGCAAATATATCTCATCGCAATCGGATGATAAGTCTCTAAGAATATGGAGAGTTAGCGATTGGAGCGAAGAATCGGTGATTACGGAGCCATTTGTGGAGTGCGGCGGAACTACGCATGTGTTGAGGCTTTGTTGGTCTCCTGACGGACAGTTTCTAGTGTCTGCTCACGCTATGAACAATTTAGGATCTGTAGCACAGATCATAGAAAGGCAAGATTGGAAAACTAATCGCGACTTTGTAGGCCACAGAAAGGCTATCGCGTGCGTGCGATTTAATCAAAATATAATGTGTTTTCCATCGAACGATAGTTCATCGAAGAACAATAAAATGAATAATTTGTGTGTTTGCGCGATTGGAAGCCGAGATCGTTCGTTATCTGTTTGGCTGACTTCGCGAAAACGACCCATTATTGTAGTTCACGATCTGTTTGATAATTCAGTCCTCGACTTGTCGTGGTCTCAGAGTGGTTATCAATTGATGGCGTGTTCGTGGGACGGAACCGTTGCTTTTATTGAATTCACCGAAAATGAATTGGGAAAACCAATGAGTTCCGATGAAAAAGTTCTGTATAAACAAAAATTATACGGAAAGTCTATGCAAATTGTGTCTTCAGCTCAAGTTTTAATCGAAGATCCGGATATTATGATCATTCACGAACAAAAGAAATTGCAAAATGGCCACCAAAGTGGTAGTTTTGGAGAGAGTAATGAGTCGTCTAATAAAGTTGGGACAAGTGATAGTAAAAGTAGTATAACCGCTTCTAAATTGATGAAAGGGCCAACAGATAAGCAAATTGAAGTGCGTTTGGCTGATGGCAGGCGAAGAATAACTCCACTTTATATACCACCCTCTGGTATAGCATTTAATTCTCATCCAACAACTTTTAGCTCATCGAGCGAATCGAAAACAAAAATAGTGATCGAAAAGCACGACGAATCCAATAGCTCTGTAAGCAGTCTTCAAAATAAGCAGCAAACGCCAACGCAAACACCACAACAAGTTAGCAAGTCGTTGCCAAATACGCCGATTGGTGCTGTACCAGTAATGCCGATTCCAATTACAAAAGTACAAAATGGAAATATAACTGATTCCTCGCCGCCTATTTCGGTAACCGCTGCTACCAGTTCGTTGGCCATTCAAAAAAGAAAGAATGTCTCGTCTGATATGTCGAATAAGCAAAAACGCGGCCGACCGTCAGTGTTTATAAAGGATGTTCCCAAAGAAACAACTGAAATCGCGCCTAAACTTAATGTTAATGAACCATCAGTTAAAGTGAGTGAGAAGCGTGCGATACATAAAGATAGTCGCTCTTTGATGGCATCTAGTTTTTCATTGCCTGCTCTTAAAATCGATAAATTATATTCGATTAATTTAGATATTAAAACTGACAAGAAAGCTGAAAAGAGGCATATTATGATCGATGTTGAAAACTTTATTAATTCCAGTGTTTTGTGTGCTTTGAGATTAACTGAGAACGAAGAACGCAAATGGGAAGTATTAATGTCGACAAAAATTAATGGCGTGTCTGGAAATGAACAGCTAATCGCTACTGCATGTGAGGACAACTCGATATCTGTGTTCAATACATCGACGGGCAGAAGGCTTCACACGCCCATTATAATAAACGCACCGATTTCGATATTGAAGTGTAAAGGTTACAAAATTATGATCATTAACACAAAGAGTTTACTTTGGTTGTGGGACTTTAGCAAACATTGTGTTATAATTAAAGGCGAGTCATTGTCACCATTATTTACATCGAATGATTCGTTGATTCAAAGCACTGATATCACTGAAAACGGTTCACCGCTTATTAATCTCTCGAATGGCAAATCATTTGTATTTAATGTAGAATTCGCCAGTTGGACACTAGTGTCAAATTCTCACGACATTCTTAACTGTTGTACTGATCAAAAGCCTCATTCATTTGATCCGAAATCATTACCATTAGCTTCCATTCAATCACAGCATAAGTATGTGCTGATTTTTGCATTTCTATATTGTATTTCCTAATAAATAATTATCTGTTTTAACAGAATTACTGACAACAGAAAATCAATGCATTCATTATTTATAAATAATCCAAGTTTACAACAAAATAGTGTTCTAAGTTATATCGACCAGCAATTAGCGGCTTCTTTTGTAATTGGTTCGAGTCGCGAGTATCGCTTCTGGTTAATGGCATTAACGCAACATTTATCCAAAGAAAATATGGAGATACGACTTCGCGAAATTTGCCAATATTTGATTGGTCCTCTATTTAAATCATCGAAAAGTGATTGGTACCCGAAAATAGTGGGAAATGATAAGCACGAAATGCTTAAAGAAGTTCTTTCTATATTGGCGTCAAACTTAAGACTTCAACGTCTTTACACTGAGTTCAAGGAACAGTTAGATATGGTCTCAAATTTATCAAATGATGCTAGAAAATCATGATAAACATTGATGATTATTATTGTGAATGCATTCATACAAAACCAAGTTCTCAATTATATTGAGTTTCATTAATTATATATAACTTATATATTTGGATCGACGGCATCAAACTAGCATATTATTCCAATATTTTAGTAATTTTTAATAATAATGTAATTTTTTGAAAATAACCTGTTAATAATTTTACGTTAATAAATAAAATCATTGCTTTTCACAGTCAAATAAATATGTAAAGTAAACAATTTTGCGGTTGAAGCTTATGGAATTTTCTGCCATTTTTTTTAATTTAAAAATTATTTTTAAATTTGTATAATATAATTTTTAATGAAAATATATTTTTTCTGCTTTTTGGGTGAAATGCAATTCAACTAAATATATGTTTATGAGTTTGCATTAATTTGTTGATATGGATGGGAATCTAACAATGACTATGTATGATTTAAATTATTTTCTACTGATTATTACTTGTATTTTATTTAAGTGTTAAGTAATCTTAAATTACCAAAATAAATTTAATAAGCTTATGTCATAGATTTTTTCACACATCATTTCACAATTAAAATATTGTAAAAAAACATTAATTCCCAATAAAACGCTAACAATATTGCATTATTACTGAATTTGTGAAACCGTTAAACCAATCAAAGCTCAATTCATATATAGATGTCAGATATATGTATATTTTTATTTTAAAAGCGATTGCGAAAAATGAAAGTATTTGGAAAGAGCACTGCAATGTTGTCCTTCAACTATAACTGAGATCATATCTCTTATTCAAGTTATTATAGATTTCGAATACGCCTAAGAAAAGTTCGAATCTAAAATGTCTGTATATTTTTTGAAATCTTATCTAACTTACGAATATCGCTATCTTATCGTTAGAAATATGGTTTATAAGTCAAGGTAGAAACGAAAGAGGCTTCTATTGAATCCCAGTGAAACAAACCGAAACAATTATAAATTACTGGTTATTAATTATTCCCTTTCTAATGTATATTTTAAGGCAATTGTTGATATTTCTAGTATTACTCCAGAAAAAAGTAAATTTAGATTATTAACAACAAATTTTGAAATACTGTAGATCGTATTTTTCAGTGAAATTAGAGTACAGTATTTCAAAATAAAAGTTTAGTACTAAATTATACAAAAAAAACCGCTGCATTTAAGATGCTAAATGAGTTGAGTATCAATTATGACTCAAATCTTAATAATTTTTTACTAATAGTTAAACAAGTAATCAACATTGAATTTACACTGTAAATCTTAATTTTAAAAGTTGAAATTGTATATTTCCCCTGTCTATTCGCTCATTTTTGAATTTTCAACTGTCCCAATCTCAGTATATTAAACCTGTGTGTTCAACGAAATAATAACATTTAATAAATTTAATATAACTGTATCTATAATCTTTAATGTAAGTAAATTTCCCTTCATTTCCGCCAAAATTCAAAAAGCTTAATTTCAATTAAAGGTGCTAAAGGTTTGACTTTTCTCAAACCAAAACCAACTTTAAATTTACGTTCTCAAACCAGACCAATCCAAACCATTACAAAAATAATTATGTAAACCAATACAAACCAAACCATTAAAAAACCATAAACCATTAATGAAACTTTTATCCCGTGAACATTGTTTTAAATTAATTTTTTTTAAAATACATAAATATTAGGGTCATATTTTATTAAAGATTTAACGCAATCAAAAGGTATTTCGACATTAGAAACGCATTCACTATTAATTATTATTTTTTAAATTGATAAATTATGTTTATTAGAAGAAGATGCCGTTTTCTTATAAGAATCTAAAATTATTTATACTATTTTTATGTAAATGGTTTAATGGTTTGAAAATGGTTTTCTTATTTTTAGTATTTTAAAACCAATCCAAACAAAAATTTAAAAACTTAAACCAAACCAATCCAAATCGCAAAAAATTGGTTAAAACCATCAACCAACCATTAGTACCTTTAATTTCAATGTATGATAGAAACATTAGCGAGAAAACTTTGCTCCATAAAGATAAAAAGCGATTGCAATAAATTACTCGATTATATTTAAATACATAAATTTTATTTGTTCAGAGTATTCAATCAGTCATTTATCGTATGATATATGCGTTTAGATCATCTGAAACGTAAAACGATGTTTTATTTATTATTATAGCATTATCTAGAAATCTGATTTATGCGTAAAATATTAGAAAAAATCGTTTTTTTATGATTAATGTTCAAGTATTCGAATTAAATAGTGCTAAAAATAGATATCGAAACAAAATTAACACTGTAATTCATTGAGTAAAATTATATCTAAGAAATGCGTGTTGGGGTTCATGTCTGTTCATAAGCTACCAGTACTTTCAACTTATTTTGTGTCTCTATTATACTAATATTTATTAAAAACATCAGAATATTATCATTTTCTAATCAATCATTGTAATTCAACACATTTTCAAGTTAAATCAGATTTCGAAAAATGAACATTTTTGTTAAACATTAAATACTAAATTAGTTGTGAGTGAATTTGTATACAAAGTTAAAAAAGATCTTAGAAAAAGGTTTTGATTAAAATACTGTGAAAAGCATAAACACAAAAATAATTTAAAATTAGTATTATTTAAATAATAATTAACTTAATTGCAAAACATATTATTTTTTCAATAAAAAAGGCTTTAAATGATTAAATCGTTACAATTTAATTAGAATTGTTGCGTTCAAATTTATAAATTTCTTAAACGTAACTTATTTTCTCTTTAATACAAGATTATTAATAAATTTAAAATTAAATATTTTGTTTGTAATTAAAATTAATATATATTACTGAGAATTATATAAAATATATAATTTTAGCCCAGTTATTAATTACAATATTTTAATGAATTTAATTTTTACGTAATTTAAGCAAAAAAAAAGTATTCGTAATTCACACTGAATGTGACATACTTAGTGAACGAACACAACTTTTAGTGAAATGCGATAAAATAAAACGTTTAATGCGTTTCCTTTTCCTTTGAAAACAACACGTAATTTTGTCGTTAATTGTCTTAATCCTTAAAACTATTCCTTGTGCTACTGTTAAAGATGGTCAGGGAGGATAAGACTGCTTGGAAATCAAGCTATTTCCTAAAACTAACCCAACTTCTGGACGAATTCCCGAAATGTTTTATCGTAGGCGTTGACAATGTCGGGTCAAAACAGATGCAACAGATTCGCCAATCGCTTCGAAACGATGCCGTACTTCTTATGGGAAAGAATACGATGATTCGTAAGGCCATCCGCAGTCATCTGGAAACGAATCCGGCGCTCGAGAGACTGTTGCCACACATCAAGAGTAATATCGGTTTCGTGTTCACTAACTTAGAACTGGTGGACATTCGCGATAAGATTCTTGAGAATAAAGTGAAGGCACCCGCACGTGCCGGTGCTCTCGCGCCGCTCGATGTCAAGATTCCACCGCAAAACACTGGACTCGGACCGGAGAAGACCTCTTTCTTTCAGGCGCTATCGATTCCTACGAAAATTTCGAAGGGAACCATTGAAATATTGGTAAGTTTACAACTTTTTAATTGCGCAATAATAAGTATTAGGTATCAAACAAAATAAATTATAATTTATATTAAAGTCTGATGTAAACGTGAAATGTTGGTATGCGTCAAAAAACCGCATTTACGAGACCCAATCAATAACCAAATTTTTTGTGTTGAATAATTTTATGTTACAAACAATGTTAATTGAACAATACTTATTGTGTTTTACAGAACGAAATCCATTTAATCAAAAAGGATGACAGAGTTGGCGCGTCTGAGGCAACGCTATTGAATATGTTGAACATCAGTCCATTCACGTATGGTTTGGTGATTCGTCAAGTCTACGATTCTGGAACTGTGTTCGATCCAGAAATTCTGGACATAACATCCGAAGATCTTCGCGCTAAGTTTGTGGAAGGCGTTCGAAGAGTGGCTGCGGTGTCGTTAGCGATCGGTTATCCAACTATTGCTTCTGTGCCGCATTCCATCATCAATGGACTTAAGAACTTGATTGCTATTGCCGTTGAGACTGATATCGATTTTAAAGAAGCGAATACCGCTAAAGAATATCTTAAGGATCCGTCGAAATTCGCGTCTGCGGTGGCGGTTGTGCCTCAATCGCAAAAAGAAACGGCTGCCGCTAAAGTTGAGGAAAAGAAAGAAGAGTCGGAAGAGGAAGAAGACGACGACATGGGATTTGGTCTTTTCGATTAAATGCCATCAATTTTTTATTGTAATATTACAGTAAAATAAGAGAAAATAAAAGATTATTAAAAATTAAAGTGTCATTTACTTTCTAGTTTTAAAAAAGGGTAAACATGTAAATATTACACAAATATCTAAATGTGTTTTAGTTTTTCCTATATAAAGAGAACAATTATTTATCAGAAAGACTTTCGTCCGCTGAATATTATAACAACAATATATAAATACAATTATTTAGTAATTTATAAATAATAAATTAAAAATGTAATTAATTTACTATTTACATAGATATACAAAAAACAATGAATACGAAGCGAATTTTTTTTAATTTAAACTAATTTGTTGGCACACATGACTCAACTGCTGGATCCGACAACGATTGATTGCTGATACAAGAGTTTCACTTCAACTTTGGGACGGTTTTCGAAAAGTGCGGCACGATTTTGCACTTCACCCCTTTTAACCCAATGCTGATAAACTCGAAAAGCGCATGCGTCTATCGCCTAAAATCACGCACAAAAAAAGAGTAACCATTAATTATAAGTAATAGCTAATCAATAATTTTGATATACTTTTCGCAATGTTTTTATCTTATATGGAGTCATTCGAAGCGTGTCAATGCTAATTGGCTCTGGCGTGAAGCGTAACCGTTTTATTCTGATCATAGCTCTGATCGCTAATATTCCCAACTGAAACGTTTTACGTGCGTTGAAAGGACCGGCTCTTATGCGCTTTAAATCATTAGATTTATTAAAAATTGTTTTAATTTCAATTTTAATTTAAATAATTACCATTGCTTGAAAAAACGGGTGTTTTAGAGATTCTTGTGCTGTTAATCGTTTTTTCTGATCGATTAGTAGTAAATTTTTTATCTGTTTAACGAATCGTAAGTAATTCAGTATTAAAAACAAAACAGAATAAAAAGTTGATTAAACACTTACGAGATCTTTAGATTGATCGGTGATGTCATCCCATTCGGGACTACAAAATTCGTATTTGCCTTCCATTATATTTCTCAACATAATCATCTGTTTTCTATGCCAGAATGGAGGAAACCCAACCAGCAATGTGTACATAATGACACCACACGCCCACATATCTACTTCTTTCCCATATCCCTCAGCGTTTTCGTACATCGAAGCGCGCAATAATTCCGGCGCTAAATAACCGGGTGTTCCGCATAGATCTAACATATTTAACATACTATTTAAGAGCTAAAAACTAAATAGAATTGTTCATTGAAAATATTCGTACCAAACAACCTCTCGTTGGGGTTTATGCTTCGCGCGAATCCAAAATCGGACACTTTTATATTGTAATTATCGTCGAGTAGTATATTTTCTGGCTTTAAGTCTCGATGAACCACGTCCTTCGCGTGTATGAATTGTATGGCTTCCAGTAATTGTTTCATTATTACTTTCGTCTTCTTCTCAGACAACGCCACAACGTTTGTCAAATAATCGAATAACTCTCCATTCTTGCACCTGTTTGCGGAGTCAATCAAAAATTTAATCGTTTGCGAAATAAATATATACCGCAAGTTTATTTAACTAATTCTTTATAGCTTAAATATTTCTGTGAACTCTAAGCTTAATGTGCACAAACAAATATTCTATTAATAACATGACGTAAAACGTAAACAAGAAGTCACGCGAAAAATAATAATAAAAAAGTTCGCTTACAGTTCAAACACCAGAAATATATAAGTGCTTGACTCAAAGATATCGTGTAATTCGATAATATATGGATGTCCGGCTACTAATCGAAGAATACTGATCTCCCGGTGAGAAGCCTGACGAATAGTTAATCCCTGGGAGTCTTCGAGGTCAGCGCTAACATCGATGATTTTAGCCGCAAATTCGCGTCCAGTCTCTTTCTCGATGCAACGGCGAACTGTACTCGAAACACCTCTATATATGTTTTAAATAAAAATCATATCATTGTTATAATATTGTTTGATCATAAGATATGTTCTGTTTGCGATACGAAAGTTTATCGTAATGAATGTTGACTAAACGTTATGCAGTATATTATCCGTTACGCTCACTTCTATCGTATTTTATTACTATTTTTTTTATAAAACCACAAACAATGCATTGAAAGTGCAATCGATGCGCAAACAAAACCTTTAAGCATTTAAACGATAACATTAATTCGTATGTGTCGTAAAACTCGTAACAAAATTAATTAAGAAAATTTCTTAATAATTAATTTAACATATTTCCGTTTAAAAGAAAAAAGTTTTAAACAAATATTTAATCTTTTTCCACAGTATTTCGTAATTTTGTTTAAATTTTCGCAAAGATTTTTTGTAAAATTAACAAATTTATAAATATTGGTAAAAAGCATATACATTAGATCAACAAAAAAAAAACAAACAAAATGCAAATAAAAATGAAGCGATAAATACCTTCCGAGCACTTCTTTTGGTTCGTATTTGGCGTAAAAATCTCTGGCAACATCTTTGTCTGGCATGTCATCGATTTCGTCGCGATGACCGATAGTGGGTGCGCCAACCATTATATGCGATTATACTATAATTTGGACAAAACAACGTTTAGGTAAACACAAAAAGATTTTGATTCGCAACCATACACAACACACTCAGTCCAACAAAAATACTTTAGTGACTGAGTAGAAATAATCTATTATGTAATAAAAAAATATATTGTAAGAGATAGTGACATCTATAGAATAAAATTAAAACAAAAACGAAAAAAAACGAGATAATTCGCTCACTTTGATTCTAATAGTTTATAAACTTAATAGATATGTGCATTAATTATGGGAATTATAAATTAAAAACAACAAATTTTTGTCGAAATACTAATCCTATTTTTGTATTTATTTTTAAACAAACAAATTTTTTAAATTCAAAACTTTTAAATTAATACTGTTTCCCAAAAAACTTTTATGGAACATTGTTATAAATAGTATATCAGCCAATTTCGGAAATTTTAATTGAGTCTGTGTTCAGCTCTCAACAAGTGAACAACACTCAAATACTTAATTAGGCGCGTGTTTCAACATATAGTTACGTGATTTTAGTTTAATTAGTCACACGTATAACAACAAAATTTACCTGATTTTACTCTATTTTTGCCCGAAATTGCCTCAATTTTAGTCATTTTGCCCTTACGTTTTCTAACACCAGTTTATAAAGCTTTGGAAAAGTGCTTATCCTTTTTAATCCCTAATCATTAGAGAGTCAAAATAATAGCATTTATAGCATACAAAAATAGCGCTATAAATAACATTAATAAATGAACAAAATAGCATTTATAATTTTTTAAAACTACTTAAATGTTAAAATATAATGTCTTTTTCTTCATATTAACATTTTTCTAAATATTTCTCTTATTTTATTTTATAATTAAGTTTAAAAAGTTTTTTGAAAAGTAAGTTATTAGGAATTTTTGGTAGTATTGAAAAAAAATTGGACAATGGGTAATAAAAACTAATCAGATTTAAATGAAAATTTTCGATTTCGAGGAAAATAGCATTTATTAGCATTTATAGCTTTTATATCATTTAACATTAAAAGTAGCAGTAAATAGCTTTTTTAAATGGAGATAAAAAAACTCCAAACTATGTAATTCGTGCACATATAACAATTATAGTTTATAATTTATGAAACAAAAAAGTAGCAAATGCTATCTTTTTGACTCTCTAGTCATTAAATAGAAAACAAGATCGATACGGTCATAATATCAGACTTTGCTATTTAAATTTTAGTAAGTATGGTCGCTCGCTACCATTATTTTATATTAAATTTTGTTTTATAACTACCATTATGCTAAAAGCAGATGAAATCATATACAAATCACATTATTATCGCTTGTAAGCGGCTTATGCCCCTTTATTATATAATATTAATTTTGACATTTTTTCCCCTATTTTGACTAAATTTTGCGACCATTTTGAGACCATTAAGAAATAGGTCAAAATCCCTTTATTAACATAAAAAATTTGTGAAATCCCTTTATTAAGGTAAAGAAATAAATCCTTTTGTTAACATTAGAAATAGGTCAAAATCCCAATAATAAAGTAAGAAATTGGTAAAATCCCTTTAGTTGGTTAGAGTTCGAGTTAGGTAGAGTTTTAGTTGGGTAGAATTCGAGTTGGGTAGAGTTCGAGTTGGGTAGAGTCCTGTGTATAGATTACAAAAGCACGCCTGAGGACTTTCAGGGATTCGAAGTCCTTTAAGGTTCAGATTCAAGTCCAAGTTCTTAAAATTGTAAAATGTTCAGGTTTTTTAAATTTGGTTCCTTGTCCAAAAAGGTTCAGGTTTGAGTTCCTATGAGTTGGGACTTGGCAAAATGTAAAATGCTTGGAAAGTAAGTTTTTGAATAAGTTTTTATATTAAATGCATTTAGAAAATTTTGGCCATGAGTTCAAACACATATGTTTATCAGTCACAAAAGTTTAGACGTAAAACAGGAAATTCTTAAGTGCATAAAAAAGATGCAATACTAATAACATTACTAGTTATTTACTTAAAATTAATGTAAAACTAAAGAGTCACGAGTCCGGGTTCTAGTTCCAGCCATAAAGAACTGGACTAAGTCCGAGTCCTTAAAAAACTTAAGGTTATGTCCCAAAAAGGTTTATAAGTCCCAGGTTCAGCTCAGGGTTTTCGTTAGGACCCACAAGGACCCGAACCTGTGCATCTATAATCCGGTGAATTCCCTTTACATAAAACTGAGAGAAAAATCAAAAGATTAATATCTACTTTTTGTAGAAGAATTAAAAAATTCAAATTATAAAGACAATTCTAACTTTATTTTTATATATCTATTTTTATTATTCTTATATTTCATTTATAATTACCACTGCAAGTTACGACTACATTTATAATTTTGTTAGTTTTAATGATGGTTAATTTAAAAATTTTACTAAATTAAACAATTTTGTGTCATTATGCATTTTTAAAACTTTTTTAACAGCAAACATAAACAGTATTACTGTAAAATTCATAGAATTTAACATTATAATTGACATCTTAATTTGCATTCTACGCGCTCATTTAGACCTATAGAACTGCTTAGACCGCTCCCAATTATTTTACGATTGACAAAATCCCAGTTCCAGTTAAACCGATATATTAACTTGTATTCGTTCATAACTGCTATTGTCGTAATTACAAGTCAAAAACTAGACTATGACACGATAATGGATTATGGACACCCCATTTATAGTGCACTCCACGCTTTCTTTCTACCTTTGTCGAGCTCGACCTTAAATTAAAAAATTTTATAATGTCGGTATTTTCTTACAAAATTAGAAAACTTCGATGAAACTGTATAAAACAAACAAAACTGAAGTATTTAACTTTTAATTGCTAAATAAATATTGCTTATCATTTCATAAGTGCAATTTTTTCAAAAAATTCAACTTTTCATTTTGCTTGCAATTTGTCATCACAACGAATTTTTAATTATATCAATTTAATTTTAAAAGACAAAAGAAGCAAACCAAACAAATTTGATACTTCTATGAAACCTTATTAAATAATAGTGTCAAATTAATACTATTTATAATTATATGTACTAACTGTTAATAGTTGAATAGTGGTTTAATGACACGATTTATAAAACCCGCGTTATAACAGCTTTATGTATTGTGCGTAATGATATCTCGCATTCTAAGTATTACGGACTTGTCAATGTAATCTTAGGGCTGACTAGAATTATAGTAGTAATATTGTATAATAGGTCTAAATATGTTAGAAAATAAATAAAATGTTATGTGTATATGGGGTGTATTCGGGTGGATAACATTGTAATAATTTGCGCCAAATATTTGTTTTAATTTCTTATAAATGTTTGATATTCTTTAATTTAGTTTTTTAAATGTTTTTAATTATATTGGAATTATCAAACTTAATTTACTTTATAGTTTTTGTTAAATTAAAAAATTTACTCAAAGTCCGATATTTTTTCTTTACGGCCCGAACCCGGACCGGTACGATAAAAGTAAAGGCACTAAAAGCTGTAGAACATTTGGACGTTTTTAATAGACTATTAAAACGTCTAATGTAAGCGTATTTTATGTAACAAAAACACGTGTAAAAATTGTTATTTACATTTTGATATATTTGTTATGAAATTGATTGATTAGATATTTATAATTATGTGTGAATTACAAAAAAGAGATAGTTTTGATCGATTCGGTGATGACACGTGTCTATTAATATTAAGTCATTTATCACTTGAACACTGTTTTCGATTGCAATGCGTTTCAAA